>NNCF01131190.1:15733-33387 GCA_002313205.1 Laupala kohalensis | reverse complement strand
TTAGTCATCCCATAATGTTTTTTTTATTTTGTAATACAATAAATTACAGACACTAATCCATTTTATTCTCATCGTCTCCTTATTGCTCAGGCAATAATGATTTTATTTGATGTCTGTTATTTATGATGAATATAAATCTATTTTTTGTCATACAACTCTTAAATTATTTTAATTTCAATCCTTGTGGATAAAATAATAATTCTAGTGGTAAGGACATTTTTCTTCACCAATAAACATAATTCTTCAAAAAATTTAACACACTACAAAGAAATAATGAGCTTACAGTTGAAGGGTAAATAAATATAACACATCTCTGGGAAAGGCACGCGTTGTTAAGAGAGAATAATGACGAACAACATAAAACTTGTTTAAGTCTTCAAAACTAACCTCCAAGTTAACTTGAAGTGGTCCAGAAGAAGAACAGGATCGTGCAACCTAGAAAAAAATAAAAGTACATCATATTAAGAGTCCACTACTAGTACCAAATATCAAAGAAGGTATAAAATCCAACTACAACCATATTAAGAGATGCAAATTAGTCACCCAATATTAATTTAATAAAATTAATTCTTTATACAATCATATCAAGTAAGTCTAGAACCCATAAAAACATGATAAAAGGTTGGTGAGTAAGGAACAAAAGTAAAAGTATTTAAAAAATTATAATATAAATGAATTATTACCTAATTATTTATGTAATTTAATGGGGAAAAAAAGAGATGTACATCAAAATGCAACTAGACTAGCAAATTAATACAATGTTGGGAAAAGTAATAAAGAACAAAAGACAGTATTTAATAAAAGAATAGTAATGAGCATCTAGACAAAATAAACCACCTAGTAACATAAGACAATTCAGACATCAAGTGGAAATCTGGTTGGAGAGATAGAATCTTTGAGGTTGTACATGAAAGATGAGTAAAGATTACAGGTATAATTACTAATAAGCAAAGTTATCGCACAATATTATTATGGTTATTGTTAAGACTTTTTATAATAATTATTTAAAATTGAGGTGCCCAAAACCAGAAGGACCTAAAGCACACCATGGTCAAATCTGATATTTTAGCTCATGACATGTGGATCACATGGTGAACTAGCTGTGGCTGTACTTTAGTCCTAAGTGAACATGTAAAAGGATTTATGAAAGGGTGTTCTGACACTTCATCTAGCATTCAATTCCATATGGGCCCAAAGCACAAGCTCAGTTTTATTTGATCTGTGTTGTTCAATTGTAAATACATAGTACCACACTAATATATAGTAGGTATTTTTAAAGTATACAACAGGGCACACAAAGGCTGTAATAATGCAGTATGGTTAATTTATAGATAAAAATTTTATGCATCAAATGAGCAATAAACAACGCAACCTACTTTATTTACTTTATTAAATATGACACTGTCAGTGAGCTCATTTATAAGCTAAAAATGAATATACATGATGAAAAAATTTATTACAGGAACCATAAAAATGCTAAAATTTTCAGCACATTGCCCACAACTGATGTTTAAGAAAATATACTCTATCATCAAGACATGAGAATTGGCCACTCTTCTGAGACCTCATCGAGGGAGACCAATGCTAGCAGCATTCAGAGACTTATTACAACACACAAAACACCCAGGTGGAAGGAAAATATCAATTTTGAAGCACAGAGATGTGCTTTCATACCTTTAAGAGCAAAGCAGTTCTTTTTTCTGCATCTTAAGTCTGACTAATATTAACATTAATAATGATGAAGACTATGAAATGATGGAGTGAAGAACTTTCAGTGTTTCAGTGCAATTGTAGATTGTGTGTATTATTATTAATAACTAACAGAGGAAATTAGTAGAAAATGAAAATATTGTATTGTGTATTTCTCTTCTCTGAAAAAGTCATATCTGAACATAAATATATCCTAATATCTTAAAAGTTTTATAATATAAAGTACATTCATATTTTTGTTGCATGTAATTTGGTATGTATAGAGTACAAGCAAAACCAAATAAAAGTCAAGACACGAGAATTCAGTAAGAATTTCAGTTTCACAAATATTTAAATTTTCTGTTCTTTGGGCCCTTCTGGTTCTTAGCACCTCAATTATATTGTTTGGTAATTAGCTGTAATAGCAAGTACTGGTAAATTAATAAAAACTCACCATATTCCCAGCATTGAAATTAGAGATAAAAATATGGTTAAAAAAACACTAGGTAGTCTAATATTAATTACAATCTTTTATGATAATGTTTAACATTTCTAAAAATGTGACGGTTATTAATGTTTCTTTTCATGCCTTTCATTCAATTTACCCAGCAGAGGAAAACATGTTTGTTTGTTTGTTTATTGATTGATTTATTTCTTCATTTATTTAACAATAGATTTGCAATTTAAAAATTAGTAGTTATAGCTTAAGACAATAAAATAACAAATAATGTGGCACACAAGAAAGAAAATTAGATTTTAAAAGAAAATATGAATAATACACCCCATGATAATAGCAACAGTATAATACACCCTAGCTCCCATCCTCAAAACATAACTACTGGAAATATTTTTTCCACCATAAGGTTGAGTGAGAGTAAAAATAAACACAATTAATGTAATATTTTATATCATGAGATTTAACTGCATGAATTTATTTTTTTTAATATTGCACTCCAAAGAAATGATTTTCATGAATGATTCAGACTGAAATGAGAACATTTATTAAACAAATTAAGGTAAGGAGCAATATCAATTTTACTTATGAAACTTAATTCACCTTCTGACTATAGCAAACTAGTAGGTTAAGTTAATTCTATCGATAAATAAGGAACAAATAAATTAAAATGTTCACAATAAGTACATCAAAAAATTAGTAACATTCTACAATATGAAAATACTACAAGGCAAACATTTCACAGTGTATACACAAATGTTAACAAGGTTTTATCTCCACTTTTGGCTGATGTCAATTTTTAAATGATTTAATTCTAAGAAGGAATTAAAAAAGATAGATAAATCGACCTCTATGCTTAAAGAAATATAAAGTTTTATGTTTAAAAAAACACACATAACACGTAATATAATTTATTGTTGTGATATGAATACAACTTAAAACACAACATGTCAAAAAACTAGGTTAAGAAAATATTTAAAATATTGTAAATATTAAATTATATTATGTGTTACGTGTCTTATATGTGGTGTTTTTAAAAACATAAGACTGACTGTTCAAAGAAATATAGAGGTCGATATATCTATTTAAATGTAATTTAGCAGATGTTAAATTACATTATCTAAGAAGGAATGTCCTCAAAATTTTCAGATCCGCATACTTACAATTAAAGTATTTGGTGAGCTGGTCTCATTCCACACTTCCTCTTTTACCTGCAATATATTTTTTTTAAATATTTTTCATAACTGGTTTCATTATTATAATTAATTATGTCATAATATTCTTAATCATTTATCTCACAAAAGTGTCTTTCAATGACAGAAGTAACAGCTATTATCCAGTTAAAAAACAGATCAAATCAAAACCATTCCCAAAAAAATCTTTGATGAAAATATAGATGTGTGTAAACAGCAAAATTAAAATTTATTGGATACAAAGAGCAAAAAAATAAAAAGTAATACGTTGTTTAATATTATTCAAAAACTTATTTCACAGTATAAAACAGCCAAAAACAAGTATTTTTACCATTTCCCCAGGTCCAGGTGGGTCATAGGTGAAAGGTAGCTGTTCATCTCCAACTTCGTCATCCATTTCTTTCCCCGCGTTTTTTTATAATTTTTTTTTATCAGAATGAAGGCCACAACTTCAAATAGAAAAAAGTATATTTTCTTTACACAAACCAAAAGGTAGAACGAGTGTAAGCAAAAAGTCTGATATCTATAATTGCCTCAAATAAGTCAATGCTTCCATCAATTAACCGAATTTCATTTACACCCCAAGAACGAATAATAAAAAATATATACCATTAACGCTGTCAGTTACAAGAAGTAGAAAATTCAGCTGTCAAAATCCAACTTATTTCAGCAATCATTTCAAGAACACTTATGATCATGTTCTCACACGATTTTAGATAGAAAACTATATGTTGAGGTATTTCTACACTAATTTTGTTCCGGCTTGAGTATTATCTTATCATGCCATTGCTTATCGTCATTAATCATCCCCCTAATCATCCCAAATAACCAATCAAATTTGCCTTGTTGGCTCTGCGTTCGCTGCTGACGCGCGCTGGCGCCTTGTTTGCCTTGTGAGAGCGGCGCAGGAGCGGCGCGTGGCGGCTGATCAGCTGAATGTTCATGTTTACTTTCGGTTACTTGATGTTTCCCCATGATTTGTATTTATGTTTGGAGAAAGAAAGCGCGCCAAGAGTGATACAGCCTGGATACAACCTGGATACAACCCTCATGCGTTTGTGCACATCACGTGTTAAGCTACTTATTTAGGTCTTTAAATTTATAATTCGATGCAATGGCATCATCTGACAATTTATCTTCGGAACCGGTAAGAGAACATTCATGGTTGCATGTACTGCGAAACTTATAAAATTGGTTTTCTTTGAACTTCTTCACTCTTTTGAAGAGCTTTGGATAGTTTTGTTTTTAAATGCGTTTCGAGCTATGTTCGTATTTCTCCATTTATCAAAGTAATGATGGTCCAGAAATTTTTGTCCTCCTGATTTTTCTCTGAAAGAATGTATTGTACATGATAAACAAGGAATTTTTATTGTTTGTTTCTGATTTTTGTCTAAAATTGTAGGTTAAATAAGGGTAGTTGAACAATAGACGGGATATTACTGGTATGCTTAGAACATACTTCACTTACGGTATTACAGCAATTTTTAATTAATAAAATCTGTCTTGCTCTTGTGACTTAACTATAAGACCTACTAATCAATAAGTTAATTACGACTATTAACTAATGATTGATATGAATTGACTCTTATTAACTAATGATTGATATGAAGTTTAAAACTGATAATATAGAGAAAATGTGCTAAATAGTATGTGAAAGTGTCTGTGAATAATTTTGGGAGAGTGTAAAAAGACTTAAAATTCAGTGAGCTATGCAGTATTTGGAAAAGCTCTGTAAAAACCCGTTAAAACCGATCAAGTCGATATTAAATCAAATAAAATTTAAAACAAATGAACAATAAAATATGATGTCATCAAGATCTAATAAAAGTTGTTCTTTGACAAATTGCTTTTTCCACCTATAATAATAATTTGTTTTATTTAATTAGAAATATTATACATTTCTAGATTTAAGCTTATTTGATTTAAAATCCCAGAAGAAAACAATTAAAATAGCTCTTGAATGCTGGACTGTGCCAGTATCGTTGAAGTCAAAATGTTTTACAAAAAAGCACGTAAATTAGTAACAATGAAAACAAAATGACACAAATTCATCAATGGGTTTTTTCTTTTTCCTTACACTTACCTTATTGACAGGTCCCAAGCAACAAAAGTATGAAATTATGCAACTGACTCTAAATATCAGAATTGGTTTTATGATGTTACCAATAACTGTGTATTTTGATTTTTCAAATGCCTTAAGTTAATTACAGTAGTTGTAGTTTAAAGATTAGAAAGAAGCTACAGAAAAGAAAATTTTAAAAAACAAGTGGGGTTTTATATAGAACTTAAAGTGGCTTCCAAGCCAACCCTGTGAACATAAGAGGTTAATATGGAGACATTATAATATTTTGACTCGTAAATTTAAAGAAAAACATGTACAGTTGTGGAAAAGACCTTAGTGTCAAAATATGTAGACAATTTTTCAGCTGTGCTTTTAAGGTGGCATGAGAAGCATGTTAGAGGTGAATGCTTAGTACTGCAATCAGAGATGGAAATTGTGGAATCTTCAATTTGATATTTGAAACTAATTATCGTACCCAGCATCGTAGTGAGTTTTAAAGGGGAATGTCTCTGCTTAGATTGAAAATTTTCAATTTTGAGATTATGGTAGGTTTGAATAACTTTATGCCTTTAAACTCTTCCACCAACTAGTACAACAATACAAGTCAAAGTATTATAAATTTTATTATTATTATTATTATTAGTAACGAATTGTCCCAGTGAATGGAAGACGTTAAGCAAATGACTCAATCAAATTTTCTTTGGGTTGTTCTTGTTTTACCAATAGGTTTTCAATTTTTTTATGTACATTTTATATAATATAATGCTAGTATATTATTATTTGTGGAGTAAATTTCTTTGGCGCTTTTCTTAAAACTAATTTTTTTTTATAACGATATTATGAATGTTTGTGATTTTTTTATTACAAAATTGAATAATTCATCTGAATTCTAATTTTCATATTCTTGTTCACAAAACTAAATATGTTAGTGTTACACTGTAAAAAAAATTGCAAAAAAGTATTTTTTAATTATTTAGAAAAATAACTTGTAAAAAATATAATAAACAAATTATGGTTTTTCAATGTATAATCAAACTTAACAGTTTTTTTTAATGATTCTGTAATTACTAAACTAAGTGTTCCAAGTTGAGAAAAGTTATCTAAGATATTGAAGGAACAATATTTATTTAAAATGACATGAGCTTTTTCACCGTGATCCCCCACTTAATATTATAAACATGGAATCTTCATTTTATTATAGAGCAATTGAAAAAGTTATTAGTAAAAGCTGCTTTGAAATTGGAATCGAGCATCCATTGTTGTTTGGTAACAAATACATAGTTAGTATTCATCTGGGGACTACAGAAGACATATTAAAATCTGTTTTCAAATGTATATCGTTTAGATCTAAAGGGTATAATTTTTCATTTATTTTGGGTAGGAGGATTGATTCCTCATACTTCCTCCCCCCACCCTCTCAGTACATAATTGGTCTTTTCCCATATGTTTTCCACAGTTACATAAAGTTCGATAAAAAGAATATAAGAGGATAAATAGAGCTGCAATCTCACAGAAAAATAAAATAAAAATGGTATTTTCTTGCTTTAATGATAAAGTTTCCACCTATTAATTGAGTAAAATTATTTGTGCATATCTCTTCAGAAACAGCCTGCTCTACTTGCTTCCCCTGCCAATACCCATAGTCAGAGGCGGATTTAGACTTAGGCAATGTAGGCAATTGCCTAGGGGTGCAAGATTTTCGGGGCGGCAGAAGACAATGACAGAAAAATTATAACATGTGAAAAAAATGTTTGTTCTTTAAATATGCATTTTGTTGTTTTTTATAATGCTCACAAAAATATGAATTTCAAGATTTTTGTTGGATCAGCAAAGATTCCCTGAGAAGTATAAGAGTTAACTAAGTTTTAAGTGATTTTCAGTAGGTTTATTTTTGGTTTTTAGATAGTTGTATTGTTTATACTACTTTGTACCTTACAATAAATAAGATTAATAAATGAACGAAAATATATAATTATAACTTTGTTTATATATATTTAAAATACATGTATATACAATCCATTCTAAAAAGGACGCTATATTTACCACTGCGTAGGGGCGCCTAACTTTTAAATCCACCTCTGCCCATGGTCATCATTACTTTTGCAAAACTTCATTTGAATTTCACTTTGCATTAAGTACTGGACAGTTTGAAATGGAACTTAATAGGTCATACTCCTTAGGATTGGGAATGTGATCTATGATAGGTTTCTTTATGACATCAGATTGTCAGTATTGTTACATTTATAGAAGAGATGTATCTATTCCTGAATGAAAATAAGTTTTTGTCTTAGCAGATTACTTTTTACTCGGTGTACATAGCCCTTGGGTGACTTTAGAATCAATATGAATTCAAGGTGCACTCGTGCAAGTGATGGAATTTATTTGTGTTAATAGATGAAAGACGACAGTGTGAAGACAATTTCTGTAAGCTATTGTTGGCTGACTGAAAATGAATAATTGCTAGAACATAGGTGTTGGCTTTTGACTGAGTTTGGAAATAAAAGATAGATCTTTTCATTTAACCCCATCCTATTCCTATCAACCCAAAAACCTGACAGACTACTTCTAGGGAGATAGTGATCCTTTGTCAAGAATCATTAGTTACTATTCACTTTATCCTTCAAACATAACTGGGTGATTTTCATTCTATGATTATGTCCATTATATAATCTAAAAGAATAAAATTATCTTACACCTTCCTTGATCAATACATAAAACATTGAAAAAGACACGCACAATAATTTATTGTGTATCATCCAAGGGAGTTCATAAGATTTATTTTATTTTTCTGGGTGTTTTTAAAAGAACTGTTAATAAATATAATTTACTTAATTTATTTTTTACAATTTTTTCTCTCCATTTATTTGTAGAGTTCTACTATGCTTGATTCTCCCTTGTTAGAGAAAATGTGTCGCTCAGCATTTGTTTCACTTGTGCGTCTGGAGACAAAACAACAGGAGGTAAGAATGAGTTTATTGAATAGGATAGGGGCATACGGTAATGGGTATGGTAGAGATATAATTTATAAACACATATTTCTTCCGTGTACCCTATACGTGGAGAAGATATGTGATAACTTTCGGTCGGGTGAAAATGGTAACGAGCTGGGAATCGAACCTGGGACTCCTGCATTGATTCAGGGGTATTAACCACTACACCATCCATTCGCCTTCCACACCTGTACACCATTTCCACCCAGACTAGGGTACACAGAAGAAATATGTGCATAACGAACCTTAACACGTAGGTATGTGTGAAACCGGTACTTTAGTGCTTGCAGCATTGTGTGCTGCTTGGTTCACTTATCTCCTGTATGGGGATGTGGTTCAGGTTTTCCAGCGTTTAGGTCTACCCCTGCAATCAGTGCAGGAGTCCCGAGTTCGATTCCCGGTTCGTCACCATTTCCACCTGACAGAAAGTTATCGTATAATTTATAAATTAATTATAATGCATTAGTATTAGTATTATTTATTTACCATTGTATGCAGTACAAAATCTACAATACATCCCCACAGAGATGAACATTCATCTGAGCGTGGGATGGGTAAAATATAACAACAACAAAACAAATGTTTACCATGCAATAACAGTGTAGTAACACACTTTGTGAATACATATTTAAAATAACGATTCAATTAATAATTTCAGTTTTAACAAATTATTGATGTAGTAGAAAACATAGTTATAAATATCACTTTAATTACCATGGTTGATAAACCAGTTGGTTATTTTTTGCTTAATTAATTTTTTTGGAGACACTCAATGTTTTCAATTCAATAGATATTGTCTCTGTACAGAATGATTCTCGGTAGCCACTGTTTCAGTATATGGTGGTGGGTTGACGCCTCGTTTCCTAATATTAAATGAAGATGTCATAATTTTTTTTCAATTCATTATAGTGATATAGCAAACTTTATATTAAAATAATTCACTTAAGCTAAGAGTTGTATTATGCTATGGCCTGATTACTTTTAAAACTTTCTTTTATAAGGTATTTAGTTTTTTAATTTCTGCTTTATAGGCACCACACCAGACAATTAATCCATAAGTGGATCTACTATTAAATAATGCATGATACTATATTGAAAGGGTTTATTGTAGATATAGTATGTCTAAGTTCCTTAAATGCATATATCAAATATTTATTGATTATGTTATGTTGAATGAAAATGGGAGACGTGTCCAAGATTCGAACTTGGGACCTTGAGCTTAGCTTGCTCATGTGCTTACTGACTGTGCCGTCCCGTTCGCCTCCCAGGCCCGTCCTCCGTCCTCATTCGACGTGCGAGACCCAAAGACATCTGAGGTAGTCTCGTAGAGACTATGCTCCTCATATGACTACATTATTCAACGTAACATAATTAATCTGTTACCTGGCGGTGAGGTTCACCGCAATCTAAGAGATTTCTGTGCGTTTGTGGACCAGAATTGGAAAATACTACCCAACACAAAGTACTTCCTAAGGGAGTCGCCTCGTATGTTCTATTGTGTTGGGAAGGTTTTTTCCAATCCATAATTAATGATGTATAGATAACCCGTGGTGGTGATTAAGTGGGGGCTTCAGCCCCCTCATTTTTTTAAGAAAAGATAAAAATTTCATTTTAACTGTCTAAAACTGGGAATAATTTAAAAAAATTACACCATCCTTGATTTGGCAATCACCAATTGTCTTTCCTTTGATTTATTTCATTATTTGAATCAAACTTAGTGGATACTCAATATTTTTTTAGATATTAATAGATAACAAAACTTATCTTTTAGAAGTAAACTTCAAAAAACCAATTTTTGTTTGTACAAATTGATCGTTATGTTTCATTAGACATAGTTAAAATGTATGTAACTTGTAATAAAGTATTAAAATAAAATTTTATTATTTTCTTATGAAATAAAATACTTCAGGACCTTACGTAAAATTCACTAGAATAATATATTTATTGAGTGAAGTTGGCTTCACACTACACTTACATTATTCTGCTGTGATTGTCTAGTGTGCTCAAACTAATAAAACTCAGATTTCAGATTTATTCAGAACTAGATTGAAGTACAAAATTGTACATATTATTTGAAATATTGTGAGTAATGATTGCTTATTATTTTATTTGTTTATTTAATAATACATAAAATTTGAAGTACACAAATAGCCATCCTCCATGGATTCTTGGTCTGAGAGTAGGTCTAGTAGTTCTTAAACCTAACTAATACCTATAATAAGCAATCACTTCCCTTACCTTAAAAGATAAAAATATAGTACAAAAATAATAAAAAGTATAACAATAATGAAAAATACACAAACATAATTTATGTATTGTTTACCTTTCTCAAAAATATTAGTTTCATCCTTTGCATCACTCTAAGTTAGATTAAATTTGAGCTTCTCAAAATTAATTAACCATGATTTTATTATTTTTATTGGTATTAATGCTATTTTTCTGTTCCACTCCTTAAACACATGGATAGCATTTAACAGATTTTTGTCCTATTTTTTATTTTTTTTAACTGACTTTATTTTTCCTGTTGTTTTATGTGGTACTGTTTCATGTTCATCCAGTAAAAATCTAATATTGTGCTTGATACGTGCCGAATAATATAGTTTTCTTTCAATTTAAGATGGCATTAAATTTTGTAACCAATTCTGGAATTGCATTGTTCATTCGAGTTTCATTATTTTTAGTATTTTTTTGTATCCTTTCCACTTCTCCAGTCTGATTTCCTCATGAGCTTCCCCATGTGGAAATGCCATGTGATAACTNCCTCATGAGCTTCCCCATGTGGAAATGCCATGTGATAACTTCGACTCATATTTCTGCAAACTCATCAATAAGTTACCTTTTTGAGGTAAGTTTTATATTCGTACGATAGCAAATGAAAGCATACAGAAAGTAAACACATATTTTGAAGTATTAAGAGTTCAGTTAGCTCATTTTGTAGTAGAGGGATAATTTTGACCAAAACTTCACTATTTTTACCTTATATGTTTATTTATCAAAGAATTGAATTAATCTTGATAACCTTTATTCCCTTTTTGCTTTGTAACCATTTCTTCCTTCCTTAATTCATCTTATGTTTTTTTATTGTAGAATGCAGCTCCAAGCACTGCGCCACTGTCAGACAAAGTATATAATCAAGCATTTGTCTCTCTCACTCGGTTGGAGAATTTAAAAAGACCTCGAAAGGTAATTTAAGTCATTTAGACCTGTACTGTTTATCTGCAAGACCTTGCTTGTAGATCTGAAGGTAGTATGAGCAACCTGGTGGTTGATTTTGAATGTCCATCCTGGCTAGGGTTCTTCCCACGTTTTCCTTTAGGTAGAGGCAGATTTTGTATACAGGCCTAGGGGCAACATCTATTGAAATAATAAATCTCAAATTCAGTGTTATTTAATAGTTTTGATTTATAAACAAAACTTTGCGAATCTATAGTTTGATAAATAAATAATAATAAACTTTATTGTCAAAAAAGCAATTACAAACTGAGTATGACCACATGAAGAACAATAAACTAATTTACTCTCCGGAAGCAAGCAAGGGACCATCCCATCAATTCCAATCAAGGGCCCTAAGGCAGAGGCAGATTTAACATTTCAACACACTCCTAACAATAAAAAATAGTTCGACATGTGTTATAGTATTAACAAATATTGTATTTAATAAATCATAGTACATCATTTCACAAGTATGTATTATTATCAAGCTATAAATCATTCGGAAAGTATTGTTGATAATTCGTAACTATTAAATAACTAAATTTGCTAATAATTATATCAATTGATGCCGTTTCTAGGCAAGGGCCTAGTGGGTCTTTATAAAAAATCACAAGTATGTATTATTATCAAGCTATAAACCATTCGGAAAGTATTGTTGATAAATCATAACTATTAAATAACTCTAAATTTGCTAATAATTATATCAATTGATGCCGTTTCTAGGCAAGGGCCTAGCGAGTCTTTATAAAAATCCGCCTCTACCTGAAGGAAAACCGGAGAAAAACCTGTGCCAGTATTATATTACATACTTGTGAAATTACTTTCTTGTGTTTTATTAAATACTGATTTGTTGGTATTATGTTAGTATTATAACATCACGAAACTATTTTTATTTTTAGGAGTGTGTTGAAATGTTAAATTCACCTGTGCCTGAGGATCCTTGATCAGAATTGATGAGATGGTCCCTTGCTCGCTTCTGGAGAGTAAATTAGTTTATTGTCTTCCACGTTGTCATACACAGTTTGTAACTGCTTTTTTTTAATTAAGTTTAAAGTTTAAGCAAAGTTTTTTAAAGTGAGAGAATAAACTATTATCTACCAACTCGTCTATAAAATTTGAACCTTGCGGGGCGGGGCTAATATTTGTATGAAAGTCTCTAAGTTTTGTAATTTTGTAGGGATAAATTCTCTGAAAGGATGGTTTTTCAATAAATTCCTATGAAATTTCTAATGGTATCTACATAAAAAGTATCACGGAACACAAATGTAATATAGAAAAGAACAGTATGTAATTCGTCATGCCTTTTCAGACAGTTAAGAAAGCTATTGAATGAAAACTGTTGCAGGACCAGATTACTCTAATCAAACTAGAGAATATTCTTCAAATTCATTGTTTCTATTTAAATGGTGTATTTAATAATAATCAGTTTTTACTACAGAATTCGTAATTTACTATTATAATTATGATTTTTAATATCAAAAGAATAGGTAACTTTATTAGAAGTTTCATAATTAATTCTGTGCTTGATGAGCACTTGGCACTGGTTCCTATTACCTTAAGCGACCCTGAATATTGTTCCTCACCATATTACAATATGTCTCTTCCTTATATTTATTTTAGCTCTCTAATAGCGCAGACCTTAGGTTCTTATATTTCTTTATTTATTATTGCAATGTGTGATTAATTCAGTCACTTTGTGTGTGCAATAAATTATTTATTTATTGAAAATTATAGGATATAAACAAAGCTCTTTGATGTACATAATAAGACAGAGAGAGGATATTATGAGCCAGTTGCACAACTGGCCATATTATTCTTGTAAATACAAGAAACAAAAATAAAGTTATTTTAAGTCCATTATTTATTAATAATAGAAGTAATTTGACTGAAATTAGTTACAGCCAACATAATATAGTAATCATTTTAACACTATATAATTGATAACGAACTAGGTCACAGTAGATAATTGGTTACGTTCAACAAAGAACTGTAACACATAATACAAAAGATTCAAGTATTATTATTATTATTCATATAATTTTTCAAGGGTGTTGATTTAAAGTTGCTGGCAAGGTCAATTTATTGTACATTTTGATCTAGTGCATTCCCTGAGCGACAGAGTCTGAGAAGAGGAGAGTGGAAATGATAGACTAGCTAAAAGTTTCAGTTATGTCTCTGGGTGAATATAAACTGTAGTTAAGTACTCTAGGGTCAAGTTTGTCTTTGATATAATCTCAGTTAATGAAGTCTTGTAGAGTTTTGAAGACGAGACATTATTATAATAATAAATATTATTATAATAAATTAAACTCAAGAGTTAATTAATTAAGTGCATTCACCACATATTAATCATGAACATAAATTATTTCATTTTGTTTTAAGGCTTTGGCGAAAGGTGGTATGCGGGCAGAAAAAGAGAATGCCCTTGCTTATAACGCTCAAGTGTCTTTGAAGAGTTCATCAGAAACCAAAAAGGTAATTAAGACTATGTCCAAAATCATGTGTTTTTGACCTTGACGTTGACGAGCCTTAAAGCCCCACAAAAATAAAAACAACAAGTGTCAAAGGAGCTAACAATAATTATTGTGAACTGTCCATTATGAGGTTGTTTTTATATATTAAATACCTACATACATTTTTAATGGCGTCAAAATAATGTATTTTAAGAGTTCTTTATGTCAATCCAATTTTATGTTCTTTATTTTTAGGGGTTGTTTTTACCTTTTAGACCATAGAGAACAAAAGAATTTTTCAAGTTAACCACTTGAAAAATTGCATCACATACATCCAACTGTTCCAAACTCCAAAGTTGTATACATGTTATAAATCAACTCGGACCCTTATCTACTATCGAATTTTTTATTACAGACCCCTCACTTTGAACTGCTGTAGAAGGCACAAAAAAAATCATGGAAAAAAATATTTAACACCATAAAATTTGTCATGTTCTTGTGCATATACTTAAATAGGTATAATAGTTCTAAGAACGAATAATACTTTTAAAATAGCAGAAGTGTTTCAAAAAACACGAAATTTTCACAGCTTTTCCTGATACGTCGACTTTACTAATTTTTATACAATAAACTACATGTGTCAAAAATAACTCTTATTCAGCAAATGATTACTATTATGTTTGTGACAACATTTTAAAATTTCGAGCTTCTTCATGCAAAATATGAGTTTTGAAACCACTGCTAAAAACGACCAGACACATTATTAAGGAATAAAATTTATACTGTCGCACTCAGAAGAATTCCATGATCACGTTACAATTGAATTAAAATGTTTAAAAGTTTTTACTCAGCCTCCATCAAGTGGTAAATAAAATCATGTTTTGAATAATCGGCCAGTGGTGCATTACAGTCACTAGCGAAAAACAGCACGCTTTTTGAAACATTTCAGGTTTTAGAAAGTTAATATTATTTCATAAAAACAAATTTTTCACTTGCGTATATGCAAAACAAAATTACAAATCCAAGGCGATTATTTTTGTACTATTAGAAGCAACAAACAACATCCCTATTGACAAATATGACCCAATTACTCTCACATATGTCCTTTATTTTGTTTTGTTTTTTTCCTTTTCTAAGTCATTGTAGAGCTCTAACCATGGCTCGCCGTCTTCAATTTAAGACATAATGACATTCTAATTACACTATTCATAATTGTATTACTTATTTGTATTAATGGAATGGTTATATTTAAAAAAAAAAAAAAAAACCTTGTCTAGAGCTTTTTGAAGAGAAATAACTCAACATAAAATATTGAATCATTTTCAACGATAAAGATAGTAAGTACGTTTATTTCTTATTAGGATCCACTAATGTGAAATATGTATGGAGGTATTAGCATTTGACATTGCATTACTTTAATGAAAACGTTTTCTTATTTTATTCACTTTAGTACATCGCTTAAATAAAAACTTGTTTTAAAATTGCTATCCTCGACCACATGTTAGTTCGTCTCAGCGGAAGCAATGCAAGTTTGTATTGTTATGGCTAATTGAATGATGCCATCCACGCATTCCACTTACATTATTATTGGTCATTTTGTACTGCTGACTTGCAAATAGGTAGTTATTCACCCTTTGAAAAATTTTTGAGCAATTTAATTTTGAAATTTATACATCCATTTACTACCTACCGTAGGAGTGCCAGAATTGGTTAGCAGGAGTTCACGTTTGAAGTGAGAACTCTCGAAACTAGTCACGGGAGAGTAATGTAAGTAGAGTGAGAGACTGATATCGCTCAATATTTTATATTTATCAAATTTTGATTTGGATCCCCCCTCCCCTCCTTCCCTCTCTTTATCAATGTTACATGACATATGCCCCTAATACATATCCTTGAATATGACTGTGTAAATTTTTTTTTTTTGTTGCAATTTCACAACTACAGTTCATATTCAGATTCTCATTTAAAATTTTCAACTTGGCTCTGCATTGCTTGGTGTGCTGTTAACGGCTGCGAGTTATGCAGCTCTGAGTTTCAGGGTTAGTAAGTCAATGCATGATATCTATTGTTGTTTTGAATTCGCAGAGAGAAGATTTTCACAAATGTATTTAGAGATGTCTTGGAAGGGTGTATGTCAAGTTACTTTGTCCAATGAGAAGAGTTCATTGTCAATGAAAGAAATTGAGGTATATTGTGGATTGATGGTGAATCATTATTATGAATGTAAAACATACTGTTTGTTCTCGTATCATTTTGTATTATCTAAATATAACATGTAGATTTTTGTCTGTTGGCTCAATTTTGTTCTCTAATATCAATTGATGTCGAAGATCATATTACAAATGTCACAGCGACCTCCGTAAATTGCTTCGTGTTTATTATGATAACTTTATTAGATGTAACAATATGTTACCTTAAAGTATTTTGTCAAATCCTTTTCTTGTTTTTGTTTTATGTATCTCATGGGCTGTTGTAAATTTATTCAGACAGTTACCATTTACTCATTTTGTAATCTTTTGTAATTCAATGAATACTTGAATATAACTTATAATGTCAATTCAAGGTATTATCAGTTAAGTTGTGTTACCTAAAATTACGTAAATAAATAAGATTTCTTCCTTTATTCCACTTATTTATTTATTTTATTTTTTCAGAATGCTGTACAAGGTGATATGTTTGTGAGAAACCAATTACGGAGACAAGCGTATGTTTCTAAAAAACGTATCAAGAATTCGTCTGTCCATGAAAAGGTTATTGTTGTTGAGTTCATTATTATTGGTCTGCATTATTATTATCTCTTGAAGTAATGTAGGAATATTACTGTATTTACCCAAATATCATCCCCCCCCCCTATTTTTCTCGAAAATCGCCCAAATATCTGGAGGGGTGGACTAAATTTGGAGTTTTGGAAAAATGCTCATTCAGAGTTTTGTGGGTAAAAATAAGTTAAGCAAACATATGTGTAACATCATGCAAAGCCAATAGAAGTATGTTGTATGCAAAGAAAACAGTTAAAGTAATAAGGAACGGTGAAGAATATCATGATGGATGGCCCTCTCTTCGATCATCGATCCATGATGGCGGGATTTGACACTCATTCAAAATTACTTTCTTTTGGAGTGTCTCAAATGTAGTACCAGCCGATGGGAACACAATCTACCCAACAGTTTGGATGTTATGCTTGGGCAAAATGAACCGATTTTGATTCGCCTTTTTAAATTCCTCCAGGAATGTGACCTTTGACACCTTATTTGGTCTTTATTTGTATTTCATTACTCTAATCCATAAAGGAATCGGGTCTCCTCCCACAAGTTCTCGAGAGGGTTTGGATTAAAATCCTTCTTTCTTTTTCCCTTTTCTTGAACTTTACGTTTTTTCTCTCTCTAAATTTACATCTTCCTTTGTTTTCGGTTTTCATAATTGTTTAGTAAACTGTTGTCTCTTTTTTTGTTTTTACTTATGGTATTTCAGGGGGAATTTTACAGGGTATTGTCAAGTCATTCCGCGAGTCCCACGTGCAGGGAGAGTCGTGTTGGCTCCCCTTAGTTCGTAACAGCATTTTCCCTACCTGTTCAAAAATGTTAGGGTTCTAATGACCTC
>NNCF01131190.1:0-15727 GCA_002313205.1 Laupala kohalensis | reverse complement strand
GAGCCGTAAAGCCCCCGCCCCATACACACAAAAAAAAAAGAATACCGAACTGGTCCATGTCATCTAGGATTGACCAATTGCCGGCACAAGATTTTTTTAATTAAATAAATAAATAAACAAACTTTATTGTCAAAAATGGAGTTGCAAACTGTGTATGACCACGTGGAGGATAGTAAACAAAGTTACCAAGTTAATCTCTGGAAACAAGCAACAGTGATATTCCTTGACACAAAGAAAGTTGGGTTATTGAAGAAGCTTTGATGCAAACTTCAATCTGTGAGTTCTAAATTAAGTTAAGGCACATGGAAATAACGCAGCAGCATGAGAATTCAAAATAGAGCTGAAATCCGTGGGAGTCTGGTGACGTGAAGAGGGTAAAATGAACTGCACCAATTAACTTTTGATTTGTATGATTATACTTACCAGAACCAACCGTTTCACATGGAATTTTGAATGAACATTTACCTTCAAACAGATTTTACTCAGTTTCATTTTCTGCAAAGTTGTGCCTCCTAAAATAAGGGGAGGACTTTATTTGGAGGGGTACTATACTTGGGTAAATGCGGTAATAGATTGTGTATCATTTGCTTGTTAGTGCAAATTATAAATTAACAATGCGGTGGATATCCTTTCATGTGTCCCCAGTTTGTTCTGTGTCTCGGTTGTAGGACTGCTGATGTCACTGTTTCAGTGATAAACATGGTACTTCTGTGAAAATAAAGATAGAAATTAGCTATTATAACATCTTTGGTTTTATTTGGTGTGAAGACTAGTGTTGATATTTGCCTCTTGTAACGATGTGGGAGCTACTTTGTGTAGGTAAATTGAAGGTTGAGTCTGCAGTGGTTGTCTGTTTGAAAGGAAAAGTCAAGTTTTACTATAGTACAAAATTCAGGGTCTTGAGAAAAGCAGCTTTTGTTATCTTCAAAGACAGTTTTTTTCACAAGATTGACGTAATGTCCATTTTGGAACCAGATCACAGATATTTTCTCTATTACAACAAGCTTGCAATTATCTGTGTTCCGGTGATCCAGCCCTTCATTTTGTCCAACCTAGAATATTTAATCTTGTTGGTTTTCAAATTTTTTGCCAACTATAAATACTTCAACAACCAGAAAGCAATTATTTTCATGATCATAGAAGTTCGTAAACTGTGCATCTTGACAACACTGGTGGATCAAAGGACCGTAATGAAGGGGTGGGGGACTAGAGGGGGAGAATTTCTGTTTAAAAATTATGGCTTTCCAACACCAACTTTATAAATATTACCTCTAAATAAAATGCATCAAAAAAAATAATTGACAATCTGGTAGTATTAATAACAGTAACAATTATTTATTAAAGTTATTAATGTGGTACTATTAATTATACTAATCTGGTATAATAACAATTAATACTAATATCAATTATTAATCTGGTAAAACTTTTACAAAGTATGCCATTTATCAACTTCAATTTTATCCGTTAAGAGTTCGAATCCAATGGGGTGGGGGGGAGGGGACTATAACCCCCTTAGACCCCCCTGCCCCCATAGATCCGCCACCGAGTACAGTTCTGTATGAACATTCTGTAAAATAAAATGCATCATCGCAGTCTGGTTTATCTGAGCTTTCCAGTCCCCGGCATTGTCTGTCACCGCACTATGTCAGATAATGGAGAACTTTCCTTATTAATGAATTTCCATTTGACGCAATGTTTCTCTTTTCTTTGTTGTAGACTACAAAAAGAGATGCGCTTGTGAAGGATGTGATGTGCAATGAAGCTTATGTTTCGCTGAAACGTTTGGAAGATATATCTGATGAGGTAACAAAATAAATTTATTATACATATACGAAAAGGAGTCATTGTGGTAGCGTGCCACGATTCAACCCCCCCCCCCAGTGAGGTATGGGACTCAACGTCCTCGTACCTCAGCGTCCAGACTGAGTCCCAGGCCTACTCAGCCTGTCGTGAAATGAGTACCAACTCTATCCTGGTATAGTGCCGACCACATATCCTCTTCATGTCGAGGCCAAGAAATGCGGAGCTCTGTCCACTTATTGACTCACCTCAGTGAACCCCATGGGCACAACTTAGGATCTGTTGCGGGACATTTTGACTTTTGCCATATCAGAAAAATTATCAAAGCAAGTACACTTATTAATTTTCTTTGTTGGTAATTACGGGTCCCTCTTCATGAATGTATTTCCGGCATTCATGTTCCATTTGGACCGAGCAAGGGTCTCCAAACTACAATCTGGGAGGGTTTTAGTTTGGCTCGGCGCCAGGCTTCAGACAACAACAAGTTGATTGGTAAGAAGCTGTGAGAGCAAGGGTAGTGGGAAGGCAATTGGTTGAGGCCAGGAAGATAACCATTAGCGTTATGACTCTTTACCACCATTCACACTACGTCACTCTTAGTACTGATCATTGTATTATTATTGACAGTCTCTTCACATTGCTTCGTTGTTCTGCAGCTTTCCAGTGGTTGGAAAAAATTTAATCATTTGTTAAATCTAAGAAAAGTCCAACTTATGTCCCTATACTTTTAAGTTTAGGTGCAGTATTTTCTGATTTGCCATGAGTTCATACTTTTGCTCTAATCTGTTGTATAATCATAGACTTTCATGCCTATTTGTAAATTCTGTTTATTGACAATGATTTGCTTATTCCTAGTTACACTACGTGAGTTTATATATTTATTTTTAAACCATTATACATGTAAATAACTGAAATATAATTATACATTTTTCTAACTTTCAGAATGTTATTATTAATATACACCACTTTGGATGATTCCGTGGTAGTTTTATTGAAAATTATTCTTAATATGTGATTTTGAAGCACTTGTATTTTATTTATCTGTTCACTCGCACTACGACAGGCTATTATTACATACGTTGCTGTTTAGGTGAATCCGTTGATGTTTATTTAAAATTTTATTAAGTTGTGAAATACAAGTATTAGGTATACAAGTTACTGCTTGAACATGTCAACACATTTATTGGCATCATTTACTTCTACAATTTCATGAAAAAGATTTGAACATCAAAGGTATTGAATAAGCTTATCAAATGAATCAACAATAGTACAAATTGATTATTTCATACAAACCTATCTTCTTTTGTTTTTGTTTTATTGGTAATAAATTTCAATGATAAAACAAATTTTTCTAAAAAAAAAATCATTTGTGAACTATTTTTAAAAAAATTCTAAAATCAATACGGTGGATCTGCTCCATCTGATCAATCCACTTTCTTTAATTTTACAATCTAAGGAATAAATGTTTTCATCTTTTGCAAGAGAAGCACTGCACAACAAAACTATGTACTCCTGAAACTTGCTGAGCTAAATTTTATTGACCATACATGATCCTCTTCTAGTCAGCAAACTGCAAGCTCTCTTCTACAATCAACACGATATTCTACCCGTTCTCAAAAATTTACTTATTCGGATGTATTTTTGTGATTGATTCAAACCTGAGGTATCTTATCACACTTTGGTTCAGTCACAAAATGCATTGGAAATGGATCAAAGACCATTGGTTAGCTTCATTTTTAAAATACTCTTGAGTGCTTTAAAGTGGCATAAATTGCAGGAAGTTCAAAATTTTGATATCATAAATTCAAAGTTGAAATAAATACCATTGGGATCAAGAAGAATTCACTTGGGCTTTTTCTTGTAACCCTTAGCGTCATAGAGAAATGGTTCATATGACTCTTCCCACAGCGCTAGTGAAGCATTAGACCGAGACCTTTGATACATCGAAAGATATATTGAAGGTCTAGATTTCTCGTGTGAATTTCTGTTGTTTGCTTCCAAATTTTCTTCCAATTTTAAGCTTCTACTAGTACAAAAAATTGTGGAAGATCATTTATGATCTTATAGTTGAATTACCTGGTTAATGCAATACAAGGATGTTCTAATTTCATAAATACTCATGTATTTTACTTAGGAATATAAATATTACAGAAAATGGACTTGAATTCCCTATAACACATTATATATAAACTGAATAATAACGTTAACACATTAATAAAAAAAAAATTAATGAAGAATTTTACAATAGGATAATTCATGAATCTTCGCTAATTTACTGATTTGAATACTTGGAAAGATGGATTCATAATTAATTCTAAGGAAATACAATNCTAACTGATACTAGTTACGACCCTCGCACCTGTCTCTTATACACATCTAGATGTGTATAAGAGACAGCCCCCCTTCTTTCTTTTTCCTCAAAAAAATCTCTCAAAAATTCTCGAGAGGACTATATTAGGAGTTTAGGATGGAGAAAGTGCTAATTCAAAGTTTCAAGGATGAAATAGAGTTAAGCGAACACAAGCTATATACTTCATGCAACACAAAGGACATCGATCGATGATGCCGGGAATTGACGCTCATTTGAAGTAGAAACCGAACTGGTCCACATCGTCTAGGAATGACCAACTGCCGTCACCATGCTGACCGTGACACACTATTTTGTCGAGAGACAGGGATCTTCTTTGACACTATGAAAGTTGGGTTTTGAAGTGCACCAGTTAGCTTTTAAAGTACTTACCAGAGCCAACCATTTCACATGGAATTTTGATTGATCACTTCCCCTCAGAAAGAGAGAGTTGATTTTACTCAATTTAATTTTTTTTTTTTCTTCTGAATTTTGCCTCTTCAAATAAGAGGGGAAACTATATTCAGGTAAATACAATAGTAAGGATACAGGAAAATATAACTTGAGTGCATGGGCTATATTTTCACAAAAAGTCTCCATACTTGGAATTTTTTACAATATCACAGACATATTAAATTAATGAAAAATAATAAACAAGAAAATTAGAAAAATGAAAAATGTATTACCAAAAACCTTCATCAATTTCAATTATTTTGTAATCAAATGTTATTTTCACAATTTTTAAATTTTAAAAATCAATAGTAACACATCCAAGTGTAGTACACACGAAACAAAAAAACCTTTTTCTTAAAAAATATACAGAAGTAACACCAAGAATTTAGTCTTGTAACTCACAATTTAAAAGAAAAATTAAATTCCAGATTGTAGGATGATTTGCTTTGTCGGTTTTTACATTCACAGTTACATTACTCCACTCTCGAATTCATTTTCCTTTACAAGTTATGAAGATAACTCAGTTGCTTTAACAATTACTTAGGATAAGTGTTAGCAACAGAACATGAAAAAATATTTTTCAACCTTAAATTATGTTGGTAATAAACGCTTGAAGCGCGACAAGAGGGGTCACTCGAACCATTTTCGCGATTAACGGGAAAAGTATAGGAGTGAACTCCTCTCTGTTGCTACTATATGCAGAGACTGAAAATATGTATGGTAAACTGCAGGGAAAGGTAGAAGTTTTGCTGTATTAAATGTATTCTTTGCAACAGTTCTTTACAAAATAAACAAATAAACTCTATTGTCGAAAAAGCGGTTGCCAACTGTGTATGACCACACGGAGGACAAAAAAGTCTCTGGAAGCAAACAAGGGACCATCCCATCAATTCCGATCAAGGACTCAAGGGTAGTGATAGGTTTAATATTTATAAAAATTATTTAACGAATGTGCTGATATTCATTTATTATTTCCAAAAAAATTATAGATATCAAATGAAGTAAAAATTCAAGATTCATGATTACAAAAGTATTAACAACATTCTCACCTATGTATAAATCCAGAAGGGAAACTGGAGAAAAATCCAAGCCAGGATGCGACTACAGAGATAACATGGTTGCATACAGCTAGAAGTAAACTATTATGAATGAGAAGGATCAAAAACAGCATGCAGGAATAAAATAATGTTAATGAATCAGAATGAAGAGTGTTATAACTCTGGTGTTATAAAGTATTAGCTGAGTACCTGCAGCTTTGCTTGCATAAAGTCTGAAATATGTCTCCAATTTTATTTTTTTCTCATATCCTCATTGGTATCCTCTGAGAATGTTATCCATTAATGTTGGAGGTTATATTAGTATTGGTGTGTACCCTTCATGCCTTATTCTCACTCATGTAATTCAAAAACAGTTTTTAGAAAACACCAATTACCCATTTCACAGCCTTAGGGTGAATTTTTAAAAATTCTTATTTAGCGGACATTTTTGACAAATTTTTTGTGTCGCGCTCTTCCCAACCCGCATCTCTAGGGACATCGTGCCCCTCATGTGGTCGGGGGGGGGGGGGTACATAATGCCATTGGAAATACAATTAATCATCTCAGAATACACAATAACCATGGACTCGATCCTAATATCAGTCTCTTTAGCTTATCTTTATGTTTCGCTCTTCCCGCCACCGGCTCTAAGAATACAGTCTATGTGATATCTTGAACATAACATTGGTTGTTGAAACATCTCGTCAACCCTAAAACTATGTATTCAATGCTTTTTTTTTTTTTTCAATATTAGTTTTCAATTATTTTTATCCATGATCTCAGTTCCACCCCTTGCCCTGGTGTGTTTGTTCCATGAGGGCTGAGTTCAGTCTTACACAATATTTCACTATCACCTCAACTACGCCAAAAATTATGGACTTCTCACTGTTATATATTTATTTTTTCCCCATAGCATCCCCTTCCCTAGGGGTGCTGGAGTTTATACAACCTAATTGTGACCTTTGACATCTTTGAGAATGTCACTACTAATTTCAGCAGCCCTGAGAACTACGATCTGAACACAGATATTGGTCACTTTCGACTTATTATTATTTTACATTTCTCTCCTTACCCCCAACACAAAAGTTGTTTATTCCTTACAGAGGATTATTGTCTACTTATCTGGCACGGAGGGTGACTCTTCACTTCAGCGGTCCCATAAATGATTTATTCAACACCAATATCGGTTGTTTTTTATTATGTTTACCTGTCCTTCATTCCCGCCCCTACCCTAGGGATGCTAGGGATATATTATCTGCAATGTGGATTGATTGTTAACTTAGAAAGCATCTGGGATGTCCTTACCCATCCCAATGCCACCGAAAACCATGGTTTTGAATTTAATGTCAGATTGTCCCTTTATTTTTACGTCATCCCCCTCTTACCCCCTCTCTAGGGGTGCAAGGCTTGTCTTACCCCCATAGTGCTTGTTGTCATTTAGTCAGTCATGTGCGTATCAAGTTTGGTTGAAATTGCTCCAGGGACTCTAGTTTAATGGTGAAATACATATGTAAAATATTCGAACCCCCATTTCACCCCCTTAGGGATGGATTTTCGTAATATCGTTTCTTAGGAACGTCTTCTACCAAATTTCAAGTTTGTAGGCTGTGTAGTTTCTGAGATTTTATGTTTAGTCAGTGAGTGAGTGAGTGGTATTTTGCTTTTATACATAAGGAGAATTAACATCACTTGATGTTATCCACATTTAGATGGTAAACAATATTGAGAGACTGAAACTCGTTTTAACTTTTTTTCTTAAAATCAGTGTATTCTTTATCATCATAGAAGCTATGACGCATTAGAAATATTTTAACTATTGATTTTAAGAGATTAAATTTATTAACATCTTTTACATTTTTGGGAAGTGAATTATACAAAATTATTCCTGAGTGATACAAACCTGTTTGAAAAACAGGACGATGAATAAGTTTGACATGATAGGACGATGAATATTAACCTTATAACAAGTGTTGTGTTCATGAACTAGACTTTTTCTTCTAAAGTGGTATACGCAAGCACGTTTGTACATGTTAGAAATATTTACAAGTTAAAAGTAAGGCTAGCATTATGAGTTGGAAGTGTGATTGTAGTGCACAAAGTGTACGTAAAACTTTCCCTTTGACTCAAGGTCGTTATAGACGTTTACATTTCTATTATTATGCAGAAAATCAATGTGTGCAAATTTCTCTCGTATAATTTTATTTTTTAATTTTCCCTTAATTATTTTATGTTTGCATCGTCATGTCTAATAGAACAATTTTACTGAATTTTAAAAAATAATTTCCATTTCTTTATTCTTGAAGGAAGTTAACATGTACAAACCATTATGTCTACAACAGGTAATGAATCGATGTTAAATAAGATGCTATGAATATTTTCAGCTCCTGCAAAGGGTCTCCTCATGGAAAATGTGAATGCTAACAGTTAGCTATCGTGCAGCTTATATAGAAATATTATTTCTGTTAAAAAATGGTCAGGATTTGATGTGTGTTGTTTTTTATTTGATGTGAAAAAACTTTTCTCCTTTTTGTTTCATCTTACCTGCTGTCAAAGTAAATTTTTTTCCCCCATATATTTATATTTCTATGTTCGTTTGTAGATTTCAACGGCAGTTTCAGAAAATGACAAAACGTGCCCCGAGGCATATGTTCGACTTGTTCGTCTTGGGAATTGTACCAAGTAGAGGTAATTGAGTGCACTTTAATTTATTTATTTATTTTATTTATTTAACTATTTATGATTACAGAGTTCAAGTATGTTCTAATACGTATAGAGGTGAATAATTTTTTTTTTTTTTCCCCTTGGGGTTTTAGGACTTGCCAACATCAAGGTCATTAGAACCCTAATAATTTACTGTAGACTTCCAATTAATAGAGATAATTATCATCTCTGGAGTCACCGATAAACTCCAAATACACGTTATATCATAGCCCGCACAAAAATAGTACATTTTTTCTAAGCATCTAATATATTATCATTTGCGATTGTAAATTTACCAGGAAAAAGGTTGGAGTAAAATTTTGCTTTGATTTCCTTCAGAATGTGTCACGTGAATTAACATTAATGTAATTAATTATGTTATGTTGAATGGGAGACAGGATTGAGGTTCGATTTCTGGACCTTCAGCTTAATGCTGTAATGTGCTACCATCTGCATTAATGTTATTACTTTTCTATCCAGTCCAATAAGGCAAAACGGCAGTGACTGCACATTTTTGGAATGAGAAACACGAATAAATAATGAGATGATTTTATTAAAAAATGTTCCCGGCCATCCTGAGCTGATTGTGTAGGAGCGAGTATATATAATCACCTTTTCAAGAATAGATTGTTAATCTTGGAAGTTCTGTTAGAAAACAGTTTAACATCCACTGGCCACCGTAGAAGCACAACATCAGTCAGTAGTAGTAGGTGATGGGAGAAACAGCATCCGAAACTAGCTGTGGTGAATTAATGTAAGAGGAGTGTGTGACTGACAGCAGTCAATTAAATATTTTATTGTGGGGACTCCACTGTGTGTTCGTGAAGCATTTTACTTTGTGCATCAATATCTATTCATTCTGATATGCTCATTTTAACACGTTGACTGCCGCAATACAGTACTTAAAAAAATTTCTTGCCCCCGGGCCAAATCATTTTTTGTGCTTGAATGGGTGTGAAATAGTGAAAGATAATGTTTTTGTTGAAAAATTACATTATTTTTGTATTTTTTCAATAAATTAGAAGTGTGAATCACCCTTGCTTCGCACGGCCCTGCAAGCAAAACTTCCTTCTCACATCACGCAGTGCAAGCGTCCTTGACAGCACAACTCTGACATTTCTCGGAATTCACAACAATTAGTTGACCTTTGTTGCAGGGACTACTCGTGAGTTCAGTCTACTGATTCTGTCAAATATATTTTGTATCTTATCGTAGAATTTGTAGTTTTTGTAGGATGGATTACTTCAATATTACCTTGTAATATGTCTTCTTATAATAGCTCTCATGTTCTTCTCTTCAAGTCTATACTTTATAAATAAATCCTATTTAAAAGGAGAAAAAGTATATTCTTGCAACAAATTCTAATTGTTTCATTTCCAGTACATTTATGTTATTGGAAATCACATAAAATATTTTTAAAAATGTACGTTCAGATACATACGCATTACATGCTTCACATAAAAGAATTCTACATGCTAAAACATAGTATTTGTCCGGGAGACCGTGGAACAGTAACCTATGTAAAAACAACATTGTAGCGTGAAACAAGGCTGACCGACGCTGTCTCAAAGAAAAATGAGCATGTGAAGCATCCGCGATTCATGTGGTGTATCTGACTACAGCAAGTGTGAAGCACCTGTGATTCAATTGGCAGTCAACGTGTTAAGATTTAAGGGTCTGCACTGGAGGTGAGAATTTAAAAAATACTTAGTCCAGTCATCACCTAATTGATGAGCGATATTGAAACATTCGTAGACTCTTGGTGAAATATTCTTGTCCATATTTATGTGGAAACCACCTAAGTGTTTCATTAGTCTCCTTCCAATTCATATTTTTGACCCCGTAAATATTGCCTGCCGATAGTAGCACATTTACAGAGGTGTCAGTTCATGTTAACTGCTGATAGCTTCAAGAAGTTGCACTTTATTATTTATTATCTGATATACTAGGCTTCACAATTTCATTCCTGCAGGTTTCTCTGCAGTAATTCGAACTCTTGACATTCGTCAAGATTTTCTTGTGTGCTTACAGATAATGAAATATGAGGTTTCTGTGGCAACACCTGAAAAAACTTGAACTCTTTGCAAATGTTTATTTTTATCACATACCTTCTTTTGGTTGTTTCTTATTAATTGTAGAACTTAATGAATGTTCTTAAAATATCTTATGGTTTGTTTGTTTGTTTGTTTTTTTAATCTAATGAATACATTGTTACAGGAGCTACATGTATATAAATTTATGTCTGGATGAGAAAATTTTATCTGAGAAGACGACTAATATAAGACAGCAGCATGAACAGTATCTTAAATGAATTAAAAGTTAAGGATTTGTAGAGATACTCCAGAAGAAGTTTGTGTTGGAAAGTTGCCGGGACAAATGTTTTAATGCACTATTAAAGATGAATCTCAAATCTACACAAATACAATTTTAAATTTTTTTAAATGTCTATCGTTAAAAAAAAGAGTAAATTCTTTAAATATAAATGCAATTTTTTATATGATTTTCTTGAACCTGTATTTTTTTTAAATAAAGAATTCTAATTTCTTTGTTCCAAATATTTTCTCAAAAGTTAATTTTTTGAGGCGATTCGCATCTTTGATTCTAGTTATATGTTCACTGATTCTGTAAAAAAGAGAATAATTCCAGCTACTGTGGTTGTTTCAAACAAATGATAAACTTTATTAAAGCCCAGGGGACAGGAGACACTTGGTATAATAAACTAAAACTGGCTGAAGAAGGAAAATTTCTGAATATAAGCAATATTGTCCTCATTAACTCATTCATGAATGCCAAGAAGAAACTATTAGGAATAGCTACTTGAAATTTTGACAGGATGTTATTGTAGAGGGATTTTTTATAAAATACTGTTATAAAGGGGTAAAATGTAAGTCTTTGTATTTTCACCGTATATACCGGGAGTCAGCGTGGTGGGTGGCTAGCAACTCGGTGGGTAGAGCGCTGAGTTGCTAGCTGGATGACCTGGGTGAGGTGGGTATTTTTCATCACACCTCAACATCCAGACTAACTCCCAAGCCTACTCAGCTTACTGTAAAATGAGAACCAGGGTCTATCCTGGAGTCAAACCGGTCAGAGTGAGATTCTGGCCACATCTCCTCCTAGTGCAGAGGTCAAGTAATTACAGAGCTCTACCCTCTACGAACCCCTTGGGCACCTTTGGGGTCTGTTCAGGGATAGTTTGTCTTCTTTTTTACTGTATATACCAGGAAGTAATTGTTTGTTTGTTTTTTAAGTTATCTTGTTTGTTTGTTTTTCGCATGTAAATGTTATTAATTATTTATATCTAAAATATAATTGTTAATATCTAAAAAAGGAGTTTTGGTTGTTTTTACTTTTTAACAAGTGAGCATAGGTAGAAACTTAATCAGGTCTTTCAAACGAACGGCGTGGAATATTATTTTTATCATGTCTCATAAAATGATTGAGTTATCTCGATTTTTAAATATTTAAAATTTCCAATTTCTGTAAATTTTTTTACTTTTGTTTCTAAAGGGGGTTAATTTTAATTTCTATGGGAATAAGTGGATTTTGGGATGAACATTTCAATTAAACTGAAAAGAGATTTAATGTATGATTAAATCATTAGTATTTTGTGTGCAACCAAAAAATTAATGGCAGATTAAGACTCCTGGAAACAGTGGAAAAAATTGTACTTGTGTATTTATTTCACATGCACATAGCTCCATACAAAATTAAATTGAAATGATGGCCCTATAAAAACGAAATGTCACTTGGGCATTGGGTGTAGCTGATGAAAGCACTAATGTAACATCTTTACCTGCAACTACCGGAGGGTTAATGAATGTATTAAGATTTGCAATATCACTGATTGTGTGAACTGACTATTGAAAATGTGTTGAACGAAATTGATACAGATTTGGTTCAAAGTGACTTTTCTTTGTTTAAAAACAGAAATTGTTTTTTTAGTTTCCTGTCATGTTGTATGTCTTGATATTTGAACATTTCTCTTGTTTACTCGTAAGAAGTGATCTTAACATTTAAACAAGAAGTTGGAACGATATTATCTGCTTTAAAATATTTCATCTGTCATGTTCACCATCCTGTATTACATTCCTAAAATTTGTAAAAATAAAAAGCTCTAGACTATTTATGACAAGTCGTCTTTGGGTGTCAGAATCAAAGTCAGTTTTTTTTTTTTTTTTTTTTTTAAGAATCAAGGTGCTTTCCTTTTGGTGTTCTTCATGGGAACACTTCCATATTGAATGCAGTCTAAATCCCACACATCTTTTTATATTTTGCTCAGAAAATATTTAGTTAATTGACATTGTTGAGTTTTTATCCTGACCTAAATGTGCAATGTTGCACTGTCACATTTTTGCCCCAAAACAGAATTCTTGAAGAAGAAAGGAAGTTCAATGACAGTTCTTACACAACATTTTCATGTATTAATTGTGTACTTGTTTAAGAACTCTTTTTTTTTGCCATCTGGGTTTTTTTTTTAATTTCAGTACATTATTTTTTTAATTAAGTACTACTTTAAACTTATCCTTAAAAATCGCTTTACTCTTAGAGGTTACTTACAATTGGCCTAATACTGGCAAGGGTAGATGTGATTGGTACCGTATTTTTGGACTGAGGTCAAGTGGACCTCACGTTGGGGGGTCTTAAAAAACATTTCAAAGCTTGTTTACAAAATTGACAACATTTGCTACTAATGAAATTGGTTTGATTCTGGAAGTCTTTTTTTGTAAAATATTGTAGTCCAGTTGGGAGCCATTGAACAGACATTGTAGTAGGATGAATTCTCAGCTGTCTGGATGGAACTGTTGTCATGGATTTTAAGCGCGAGGTTCCAGCTGCCACACCGCAAACCTTCATAAGTGTCTAGGTCTGAGATTGAGACCATAGTGTAGACCTACACACTTTTGAAGAACTCTACAGCATAGTAGCCGAAACCTCAAATGTCAAATTCACGGCATACCTCCAACTAGGCCACCCTACTGAGACGCATTACCAACCTTCGATATTACCTCGTTATATAAAGAAGAATGTCCCACGTGGTATGTGTGGGTGTGTATGTCTTTTATACAAATCTAGTTTTAATCCACGCACAATGAAAATTTTCACACTTGAGCTTTGAAACTCTGGGAAGAGCACTGTAAACTTGATATTTCTAAATCACACCCCTTCCCCCATATTCATTACTTCTTAATTGTCATCTGTTTTTTTTTTATATCTCACGAACTGATTGAGGTATCAAATTGATTTTTGTACCTCAATATTGCTAATTTAAATATCTAGAAACAAGGTTTTGAATATGTCGATATTTTACTGTATAGTGGGTGTATCGTTTTCATGTTTTTGTGGCTTTTGTTCGGAAGTCTATGTTCAAAGAATTCATTGTTGTGTAGAGGCTCGATGGGTGTGGAAATCTTTGGTTAATGTAAACTCATTGAAACGAGTATTACTCCCCTAGCGTTTGTGTGGGAACAATAGAATCTGAACTATGCGTTTTATTTACTGTTTCAGTGTAAATTGTATTTTCCTTCTTCCTGGATTTTAAAATAATTCATAATTACGTACATACAAACATACAATACTGAAAAGCCTGAGTATTTTTTGTAAGTTTTCTTCATGGCATTTAGTTTTTGAAAAAAACAAACGTGAAAATTTAATATTGTGAAAGAAGAAAAATATAGGAACTAACATATTAATTTAGAACATAATATAAGATCTCAAAATAACACCTGGAAAAATGAACTAAAAATTTCAGACCTGTTTTGTTTTTTTAATTGGGGCTTTAGGGCTTGCCAACGTTAAGGTCATTAGAACCCTTTTCAGATCTATTGACATGTGTTTTCAAACCAGTGTCTAGTAAATATGAAGTTTTTGTTTCTTTCAAATCCCAAGGAATGCCAGGTGGTTCTGCTAATACAATACAATAGTGACCAAGAGGAGAAAATAATTTTGTTCTCACCTTCTCTGATGATACTACATTAAACACTATTCCATTAGAATCAGAACAAAAGAGAGTGTCTCATTATTGTTTTCATTAATATGACTATTACTGAGAGTATGGTATGTGAAATCTATAGGGTCATTCCATGTCAAGTGGACCAAATCTGAAGAAAAAAAATTTGGTCACCATCTTCAATCTAATTGAAATTTTGTGTAGGTGTAGACTCATGTTATGCAAAATTTCACTTTCAGAAGTAGTATAGTTTGGGTGCCAGGGCTTTCTGAAGAAGGGTCTCCTGTGCGAAATGCGTGCGCATGCAAATAAATTGCCAACTTTCAAGTTCTACTGTTGTGGAATGGCAATAGCTAGAAATCAGAAAATTGGCAACTTAGAATAACTTTTTGTGCTTTACATGAAGGGTACAGTGCCAATGTCAGAAAAGTTTTATTTTAATTGCTGTTGTCTGTCAAAGTGGGCAAAATAATCCGTCACGACAACTTAGTGCAGACTTTTGCAATAACATAACTTTGAAACAAGGCCTCAAGGGAGCTTGTGCTTTGGTGAACTAACCAAGCACATTGCTGGCTTTAACATGCCAAAGTATTAGCTTTCAAGCTTACTTTGTTGTGGAGAAACGTGCCTTCAAACACAAGGTCAAAATTTTATGCAGCCAATTTTGCCTCTTTTCAAGGCTAAGTAGCAAAAAAGCATTTTTTCCAATCAAGTTCTTTTTATTATCACTGGATAGAGCAAAGGTTTTACTTCAAGAATCACCTTGTTTCAACTTTGTGTCTCTTTTCTAAAGGTAAGAAAAATAACTTTGAAAATTCTACCTATTTATCACGCAATGAAGAGTTTTATGAATTCGATTATCATTTGGTTTCTATTAACCACTTTTTATCTGTGATTAGACCTGAATGAATTATTGATGGTGTTAGAAACTTGTACCCTTTTAACAATAAAAACCATCCTTGCGTTGGTCCATAGTGGCTGAGCCACTACCAATTCATGCCTCAAATAAGATGGTCTTTGCCAAATTATTCAATGCTTGAAATTGTAACCCCATCGCCGAGGGGTCACACCTGATAGCCAGGCAAGGCCAGCCACAGGTGGGTCTCTTTACCATAGGTTCCCAAGTCTAGCTCACGGGGTTTCTTATAATGGATCCCAAGCCTAATGTTGTGGGTCTCTTTAGTTTCACATTAAGAATGAAGAGAAAATTGTTACCTGGTTACCTCAAGCTCATTGTATTTTGATTATTTTATCCTAATTATCTAAATTCTTAAGTTTGTAGTCATATATACCTATATGTAAGTAATCTGCTGTTTTTTTTTTCTTTCAAGAAAATTTGTATTGGAGTTACCTGTTTATTCCCATTAAATGTATATTCTAGAAGAAAATACATTTTTACATCGTTTAGGCTAATACAAATGAAACTTGGCAAGAAGCAAA
>NNCF01131189.1:99214-165514 GCA_002313205.1 Laupala kohalensis | reverse complement strand
GATGGGATGGTCCCTTGCTTGCTTCCGGAGAGTAAATTAGTTTATTGTCCTCCACGTGGTCACACGCAGTTTGTACTGTTTTTTGACCATAAATTTATTAATATGCATCAACATTAGCCGAGCAGCGATCCTCCGCATCGATCGGAAACTTTCGCTTCCAATCCGTGACCACGGGTGGGGAAACCACTACTCGACAGAGGCGAATCCAATTTAGGGGCGCCAGGAGAGTGTTGGGTACCCCGCCTAATCGGTTTAAAGTGCTGAGTGACACTCGGGATCACGAACAGAATTTTCGTTAGTTTTACCCCCAGCATCCGATCCTTTGCCGGGGCTCATTCGGAATTGAGTAAGGGACGTGTTGGGATCTCAGTCGTTCGTCCAGTGGTCCACCGAACGACCTATTCATTGGCTTAGGTGTAAGCCCACCAGGGGGCTATGCAACCCGCGAGGAATTACACCGAGGGTAAGCCTTCTCCCCATGTTACGGGACCGCTCACGGTCCTCGAACGTTTGACGGGTAACCGTCGAGACGATAGTTGACTCTTCCGTCTGTCCGAGACGACCATTCCTTTTGCCCTGTGGTGTCGGTTCAGGGTAGAGTACGCGCCCCGATAGGGTGCACTCAAGGCAACNACAGAGCACCCCCTGCTAAAAGAAAGGTCATCCTCTCAAGGGTGAGACCGTCGAGGCCATTTACGGGGTTCTCTGATCGTGTTAGACAGGTTTCCCCGACAACGTGTGACGTATAACCGTCGATGCCCCTAACGGAACATATCCCCCCTACCCCTAGAAATCGATCCGTTGCTCGTTGGTGTCAGGATTGAATACGGGACCCCAGTGAGGATCTAGCGACAGGGGGTGGTTTCACTAGACAGTATGCACCCGGACAATTTGAATTACATTCAGGTTTCTTTTTGTTCTTTTTTTGTAATTGAAGGCTTCACATCTAGTAGGCACGCAGTCGGACAGAGACAGCCAGTGCACGATGGTGGTTGTGTCACATGAGTGTACACGAGAAGAACAGCGTGCAGTTGAGCGTATTTTGTGGGCCAAAGGACTGGTCACAGAAGAAGTGCATCGCGAAATGCGTCCTGTGTATGGTGACAACTGTTTCTCACGGAAAGCTGTACTCAAATGGATCCAGAAGTTTAACAAGGGAAGACAAAGCATAAGAGATGGGGAGCGTCTTGGTCGTCCTGCGGAGGTGTCAATTGCAGTAACAGTGCCGCGAGGGGAACAAAGTAATGACCGACGAGTGACGATCGATGACGTAACGCGTGCTGTAGACTGTTCACATAACACCATGCATGAGCAGTTGCACTTTCGTAGTTTGTGCACGATGGGTGCCACGCCAGTTGTCTGAGGAACACAAAAAAAAACAATGAATCCTTGCAGCACCACATTCCGTACACTAAGGAAGGAGAGGACTTCATGGCACGAATTGTTACGGAGGACGAGTCTCGGATTCACCACTTTCAACACGAATTCAAACGCTCTTCCAGAAATGGAAACATTCCACTTCCCCAACAAAGAAATGGTTCAAGACGATTGCGTAATCCCATCAACCCGCAAGGTTATGCTCAACGTGTTTTGGGAATTGCAAGGCAGCATACTGCAGAAATTGCAGCCGCACGGTGAGACTGTGAATGTCGTGTCGTCTTGCACCACTCTGTGGGAACTCCGACTGGTCATTAGTCACAAGCAACCTGGATTCCTGACAGAGAGAGTGATTCTTCTGGATGACAATGCCCGCACTCGCACAGCAAGACCAACGCAGGAGCTGTAATGAACATTTCGCTGGGAACGCTTGGAACATCCACCGTACAATCCCGACTTACCCCACAGTAAATCATGTTTGGGCCTCTAAAAATCATTAATGGCCATCATTTTGAAACTGATGATTCCGTTAACCAAGAGATTACGCGTTGGCTACGATAGCAACCAGAAGACTTCTTTACCACCGATTCTCAAGGACTTGCAAAGAGATGGGATAAGTGTCTGATTGTACAGGGTGATTATGTCGAAAAGTGAAATAAATGTTAGGAAGTTGCTGTAATTATTATTACCTCTATCCAGTTTTGCGACTTATTTATTAAATAACTAGGTTTAGGAATCATAACTTTTATATTCTGAAAGTTTGGATGCTCCGAGTGGAATTATCTCAAAAGATAACGACGTATCATAAATGGAAATGAACATTTTTTAAATATACCCAGAAAATATAATAAGTGGCCTTTGAATGGGAAATACGTAGCACAATTTAGTTTACTTGGACTTTTTAATAACATTGTAATAGTTCCATTGGAGGGTATCTTAAATACGAATACTTAAGAATATTGTCTTCATTGTTTGATTTTATTCTGGGTCCGTTAAACAAAAAAAATGCCTAGGTCAGAGATATCGCTATACAATAGTGAAATTACATAAACACTAGTTTGTCAGTGTCTATAATAAGTGGTTTACTCGAAACCAATACGAGAGGGTTCAACGGTTCATTCCATCCTGGTGATCCAATAACTTTTACTTTACTATTTTTAATTGTTTCATTTTAAGTATGCTTGAAGTACCAAACCAGATGATCTAAAATTATTATTTTTATTGTAATCTGAGTTTAATAAACCTAAACAATTTTCAATTTTCACAATACTGTGCACAAAAATTGTAATATCTCAACATAAAATTGGAATATATAAAAATTAAAAGAAGCATTCTCTTCAGAATATCATTAGCTTTCATATGTTAAATCACACGATAAACATTTTTAAAAAGTAAAAATGTTATTAAATTTTTTAACTTTATAAAAAAATTATTGTGAGTAAAAATTTTCAAAAAAATGTACTAATTCTTCTTCACTATCCACAATCATTCAATCTTTCTGTAAAATTTCATTTTGGGATCTCTATGGGAACATCCAGAAGAGGAGGTTTTTGCAGGTTTGAGGCTGTTTGAGGGTGTGTGAGGGGTTTGAGGGTCAGAGGTTTGAGGTCAAAACTGTAATTTTAGGTGAGACATTAGTCATATGTATTAAGAACATAGGCAGACTTTAAATATAACTAATTGAATTCCCAATGGGGCCACAGAAAAATATTAGCTTTTCACTTTAATGACCCAGTTCATGCATAGCTGATGCAATTGAAAAGCCATCGTCCTTCTTCTATCCACTTCTACTCCTTGTATCACTAACTCTTACTATTTATAACTTCCCCGACTAACACCTACGAGGGCCACGTTGTTGGTAAAACCCAGGTAGCGGGTCCACCAACTAATAATAGTCCTTCCACCCATTTCCTTTCTCCCATTGCCCCATGTAGATAAGCTTATATTAGCAGGCAACATTTCCCAGTTACAAATACTACAATGAAACAACAATAACAACAAATAAGTGGACTGTCCTGGTAGTGTACAAAGTGTTATTTTAACATATTCTGAATGAAAGAACATGGTTAAATATACATTTTATTATGTTATTCAAGTATAGTTTTTAATAATTCAAGAATACAGAGTTAAATGACTTCAAAGAAATTAATATGTCAAATATTATCAGAGTATACAAATTACCATCCAGAAATTTTCCAAAATACTTCTTTTAATTTGCTAAAGTGATTTCTAAATAAACTTTCTCATAAATGTCATTTTTTACACTTTAATTATAAATACATAGCTACATATTTCATCACAGTTGATTTGATGAAAATATATTTACAAATTCCTTTCAACTGAAAAGATAAATCAAGCAGTGCTGGATTTATTTTCATGATCCATGAAAATTACAGGATACATTTTCTTTGGGTCAGTAGCACCAATTGAATAACTGTTAATCAATTGTTCTCTCAGCTCTTGGCGACGACGCAAACGTTCTGTCTTCTGAGCTCGGATTGCTTTAGCCAGGGAACATCCAAACATCACACCCAAGAGCTGTAAATGAAAAGGTAAAACTAAGTTTTTCTTGTTATAAAGAAATTTTAAGGTCTTACTGAAAGATTCACTCATATTGTCATTGACTCGCTACATAATTAACTGCATGACTGTTCAAGAGTGTGACACTGTGGGTAGATCACGAACTTCCTAGATACATGATTTTGGTTATGAAGCCACTGAAATGAGATCTACCCTCCAGAACACCAACAATATACCTAATACTTTGAAGTTTTTTAAGACACTTTGGTGACAACTGAACTCCACTGTCTAAGTTACTACTATTTCAGACTGAAACAATCACCATTGAAAGTAAACATAATAAATGCTAATACCGAAGCTAAATAAAATAAAATACAGAGAGAGAAACAGAACATAGAAGGCATAGAAAGGGAAAAACAGGTATCATACATTCAACAAAATTTAAATACATCTCAATCAACACAAATTCGTCCAAACATAAACATACACAAATTTGCTCACAAATCCATTTAGAAAAATTAATACACAACTATAAACAATCCGTGGTTCTATAATTGGTTTCTAAAAAGATGAGATAATGTATCCTGAATGACTAAGCATGTTACATTACAGCATCAGGCATTGAAAACACCTCTAACATTTTGGATTTGAAGTGAATATATCTAGTTATCTCTTTTTGTGAAAATCAGCCTTGGTACAAATAGCATAGAGCAGTGGTTCACAACTAAGGGTTACGAAACATTACTTCTTACATTCAAGAATCTATTATTTCTTTTATGTCCAAAAGAAATATAATAAACAGCATGTAACAGGATTTTATGTTGCAACTGTTATTCTTAAATCAATCAATCATTTTTAGTAGACCTTACTATAAATTTTTTGTCATTCACAATTCTAGTCTCATAATAGAATTATTTATGCTGGGATATTATCATTTGCTTATAATTATTCATAACAATAAGTATTTATTAACCAAGTTACATGACAATTTGTTTTCTTCACAAATTATTCTCAAATTATTAAAGCAAACATCTCTATATATATTCTTTATTTTATTAAGAAAATAGTTATAATTAAGAAAATTTTATAGTCTTCCACATTTCCTGTTATTGTAGTGTATGTTAATAATTTATTCATTTTTGGAGAATTTCTTTGGACTGTATCCATCATTTTAAACTTTTAGAACATACCAACAGGTGCATTAGTTCTCACTACCTTCTGGATATTGTCCTTCAATGTCCCTCCTCAGGAGTCAGGCAGACTGGTACTGGATTCTGAAGGACACTACCACTCGGCCACTGGTGCTCTGTTTACCATGTCTACTCAGTCCGCTTTAAAATGATTACCAGACCTACCTAAAGGTAGAGTGCCATGTGAGGACAACTCATACTCCTGTGGCCCAGTGGAGGAGTCTTCTCCTTGAGAACTAAAGTATCAACGTAACACAAACTGATACACCTGTTCAGATGTTCATACTCATTGGATTAAGTCTAAAAAAATTCTAATAAAAATGAAAAATATGTATAGTCAAAGAAGTTATACAGGTAAGATTATGGGGAAGAGATATTGTGATCAATTTTAAAAAGTATATGTTAAGTTGTACTGATATAGATCGATTTATTTAAGAACTACAGGAATAATGCTAGCCTATGCTAATATAATTTATGTTACTGTCACTGAAATAAAAACCATTATATCAGGATTTCATTACAGTCTTACAGTTAGTATACATCAGAATTCTCAGAAAGATCTTATATTTTACTGATAGTAAAGTCAAACCAGAAAAGAAGGATTGTTTGTTTTGTTTTTTTCGGATTACTCATAATAAAATGTCTACTCCAATAGAACAAAACAAATCAAATAAAAAAATAAACTAAAAAAATCATTTCTTGGTATAACTCAGAAAATGTAGCTTAAAATACACTTTATTCATTTCCATTACTATAGATATAACACTTCTCTGTTCTTGCACAAGAGAGATAAAAATAGACATAAAAAAGTTATTGATAAATCTGATAACAAATTGAGGAGATATTTGCATTGCAGAAAAAGAAAAGATTCCCAATTCTTAAAATTGTATGAAACTCTTGTAATAGGTTATGTATTCCATTAACAACATAACCATTAAAAAAGGTCAAACCTGCCAAGAATATCGGTGAATGTTACAAAGTCAAGTTTCTGAATAAAATTAATTACTCCCACATTTAAATCTTTGTTATGTAAAATCATTCCATATCTTGGTAATATCATTTTAGTCTTGAAAATTGGCATAACAAAATATAATTGTAAAGTATCTAAAACAAGAAATTGTCTTATTTATTTTGTTGAGGAATCTGACTCAATGGTTAACCTCTTGGCTACTCTTACTTTCTCTTTTGTTTTTTGCAAATGTTTTTGGTAAGTTTTCTTTATTTTTTCAAAGTAAATTGAATTGTTTGCTATCTTAACCTATTTTGTTTTAATGTTATAACTAAGTTCCAAAAGAAATTCACTCCCCCACCACCATTATGAGAAAAATATAATTTTCTTATTTCTTTTATTTTCCCTTGCAAGTGTCCTGACCTATAATTAAGCCTACTCCCAGTTTCCAGCTCTAATATAAAATGTTAGAGCATAATATAAAAATATAAAAGTTTTAAGTTGGTAAATAAAAATTTCACATGTGATAAATGATTATATCTATTTCTCAAAAATACACTCCTCCAATCACATTTATAAAATCCCACCCCTGTAACAAATGTGCTAGTATTAGAAAAGCTTGTCAATATAACCCGTTTAGTAAAATCTTCAGGAAGAGAAACAAAGGAAAACCGGCACACTCGCACACAAAGTCATGCTACAGATTTGTAATCACATTGAAAGATTCTTAACTTTATGGTTGGTTAAAAATAATACCTGTAGCAAAGCAATAGACATGGCAGCTGTAGCCAAAAGGAGAGCACTTTGTCCAATCAAAAATTTAAGGTGAGGATAACATCCAGCTTTGTAGATGTCTGTACAATAAGTACGAGATGAGATGCCACTGAAAGAAAGCAATAAATCAATATTTTAGAATAGAGTTTATTTATGTAATATTGAACATATCTATTGGTGTGCAAATGATATTATTAAAGATAAAGAACATGATATAGTTTCAAGCAACAGTTTTTGACAGTACAATGAAAAATAACATAGTTGAAACTGTGACAAATCATTTTATAGAGTTACCCAAGATACTACCAAATATATAATTAATAGGGACCAGAAAAAATAGCATTTATTTTTTACCAAATTAGCAACTATTTTTACAATATTATCATCTTTTTTTTTTTTTGCTTCTATAGACCTAGAATGTCATTATATTTTATAGTGTATATTTTAGCAGAATACACAAATATGTTTTAAATACATATTTAATTTAAATTGAATAAGTTCATTTGAGCATACATATCCATTTGATGACAAATGTATTGACTCTTTGATATTTCTTTTTCACATGAAAACCACGATTAAGTTAAAAACTAATGAAACATGTAGAAGCAACAGTACAAAAAAATATTTAAATGCTTTATTTAACATATCTTCTTTTAGATAGCTTATCAACATTTCAACATTTACCATATGCCATACTAGCAAAATCTTAAGCATTACTCTTTCTATATCTTTCTTTTGTCACAACAGACTTATATTGAGAAAAGAAAAGCACAAAAGCGCTCTTCTGATATGTGTGCATTGTTACGTTTCAAGCAAAAAGGGACAATTATGTGCCTTCAGAGCATCTGATCTATGTGAATATTAGCATTTACACATTTTTAAATGTCTTTATTACCAATTTCAACTATGTTTTCTTATTTATGTCCTATTTTGTATTTTTTTCTTTTCAGATTAACTAATTTCTCAGATATTTTGTGTTTTTCCACATTTTTTGAGGAAAAATTCCATTTAGCACAAATTGCGATTTTCTCTGGTCCCTAATAATTTATATTAATATAAAGACATTAAAGTTCAGTATTTATTACATAAAACTTAGTTCTCAACTAAAATAGACTTCACAAATTCAACCTGAGACAAGGAAATTATTCAAGTTCACTCAGTCAAATATGATTTTAGAATTAAATTTTCAAATGAGAGAGCTATGATAACATAATGGATTTGAAGACTAATGTGCCATACTTACTTTACTTTTGCATAAAGAACACAGCATGAATCTGGGATATGATCATTAGCTTGATACAGCATTTCACTATCCTTATGGAATACAGGCTCTATGTTTCCAGGTACATTATTCCAGTCACTGTAATTTGATATGCCACAGCATTGGAGCTATAAAAAAAAAGACGAAGAGCTAGTTACAGAGAATAGGAAAGTTATATAATGCTTGGATATTATCATTACTTGTCTTTCTTTTAAACAATTAGACAATAAAAAAACTAAAATGTATTTCCTTTGCTATTTATGCTTACCTCACTTTGCATGATATCAATGGTTTGTTTAGCATAATAGTCAGAGTGGTAGGTATACATTGTAGAGTTCATCTTTTCTAAAAGCATTTCTCCCAATCCATCATGAAGCATGTATCCTGCAATCCCTGCGGCGAACTCCAAGATGAATATAATGCCAAGAAGAAAAGAGAACTGAAAGATATTTATAACACAAGTTTTTAATTGATTGCTTTGTCATTCTTTGCATCCTAATGCAAAAAGAAAGGGCCAGTCTTTGCCACTTTCCTCCACCCAAAGAAAATAAAAATTGATGCTCCTTCCCAAACATCTTGGGTGTTACAAAATTTTATGAAATGTAAGATAAGCTGTTCCAAGCAGCTGCTTGACCTGCTAGTGCAAAGGACCTTCTATAGCTTAACTTAAGTTTTTCCAACAATTATTAAAAGAAAACAAGCGCAAAATGCTGGCAGACCTTCCAATAGAAAAAAATACATGCTTCACTGCATGATGAGATATGAAGAAACTGTAGTTAGATGGAGAAGAAATAAAGGTAGAAGAAACGGGATGGAAGACAAAAATACTGAAAAAATTGATAGGTTGTTGGCAGATTAGGTGGAATAAAGAACAGGAAAGAAGGATAACTTATGATTACATACTAAGAGTGACCTTTGTACAAGAAAATAGGAAATGGTTCAATACTACGAGTAAGTTGATAGAAGTATTAACCAGACATGAACGATTCAATCTTATTTGGTAAGGATGAAAATACAGGAGGAAGGGTATTGCTTATGCAATGGCAAGGATATAGAAACTCCAGAGCATCGACTGTCCATTTTATAGGGGTGAACATGGGACATTCATTCAGGCTATGAAACAATGAGGGTTAGGAGATAAGAATTTAAAAAAAAAAGGATTTTAATGAAGACAAAAAGACATTTATATAATAAAATGAATTTGTTAAAATGCATTATTACAGGAAATAAATAAATAAAAATATATGTAATTGAACCTAACTATATACATCTATAGTTATGCATGTTAAGTGAATTTTGGAAGACTAATGAATAATACACCCTTCTTTTTGAGACAGGTCATGATTGGTAGAAGGGTACAACTTCTGGATGGAAAGAAAGGGTAAGGGGATAAGCAAAGATAAATTGCACTTGTGTAACCCAGAATGACTATGTTGACAATGAAAGAATGACAAGACTAATGTCAGAGTTCAAATAATTATATTATTATGTGTAATTATTGATGAAAGAAGGCCTAAGTAATTTGAACAAATTTTTTAACAACTGTGTTGACATTATAACGACTTGGTAAAGTGAAAGTCATGCTTGGAAATTGTGATCTATCAAAAACATATCCTAACTGACAATAATATAGGAAAGAATATAATATAGATTTCTGAATAAAAACATTCTTGACAATATTTTTGATACACATTTGAGCATCGATTATCTGAATTAACACTATGAGGAATGGTTTGGATAACAAAAAATTAGGATAAAAACTATAAAAAAAGGAAAAATGTAATACAACCAATCACATTTTTACTTCTACTATATGGTAGCTAACTCTCTAATTCAAGTTAAAATACAATATCATTGCAATTGCTTTTGTTACTTTGCTTCTCCATCATGTCAGTTCCACTGATTGATAATAAAACAATATACTTACCATCATAATCATACAAGTGCTTTCACGAAGGGCACCACAGCAGCCGAAGAAGGCAACAACAAAAATTATGAAGCCAGTCACTACTAGAAGAGTTGTTGGTGGAATGAATCGGCTGTCCAGAAACATGACATAATCACTGTAGATTGTATTGATGGAAAAGCCAATAGTTATCACCAACACACCAGTCAACTGAAAATTTGAGAAACGACTGTTAAAACCATTATTTCAGTCATCAAAAGAGTTTTAACAATGTTATATACTAATATGATAAAGAAGGTCCAGTTAATTAAGAGCTTAGCAAAAGAATGAGACTTCAGAAATTGAAATAATATTGGCTACTTATTTTTCCCATTCTTGATTCTATATTGACGACATTCCATAGGAGAAATATATAATGTCTACTTCAAATATTCCCCCAGTTTATTCTCTTCCATTACTTTCTTTTACAATGATAAATGGTGAACTGTATGGTGGTGAAGAGAAAAACTGGACCTCGTACTACCAAAGATATTGGAACATTTTGTGTACAATAATATTAGAGGTGATGTCCTGTATGATTGGTTGACTAACTGACTCCTTTACTTATCCATTTATCAACGCTGAGAAAAATATACATTAGAGATAGAAACTTGAAAATTTGACCAGTCGGTGTTTCGGTATTACAACGAACCCCACTAAATTATAATTACGGGTAAACTTCATTCTAACAACTCCCGTGAAACTAGATAAGGCCGACGTTGGGTTTCCGGGAATTTGTGCTGCCGAACCGATCTGGAGTATGAGAGGGAAGCCCCAACTGAAAACCTACTTACGTCGTTCGGTTGGGGAGGGTTCGGCCTTTCGTCTATCGCTCAGCAGTGTCGTACCACTCGACCACCGCTATCATTGCACCCGGATTACTTTTCACATAACAATGTAACTTAACATTAAGTTGTAGATAAGTAATGAAGGCAACAAAAAAATCTGTAAAGGTCTTTTTGTAAAAAATTTAAACATTTATTTAAAATTTTAGCCCCGAAAGCCAAGGCACGGCACCCTCGGCAATGTCACACAGCACCTTGAACGCGGCGGCGCGGCGCATTAAAAAAAAATACTTCGGGAAGCGCTGAGCTAAATAATGTCTGCTCTGGTTACGTATCAAAGCTGACAAGAAAATTTACGAAAAGTATTGATTCAGAGCAAAATTGTGCGAAATCAAATTTTGAAATGAACATAGAAGACATTGTATTTTCCTGCTTCTTATCAACTAAAGTATTGAAATATAACTGCTTCGACAGAATAACAATTTGGACTTCTCAGATACTGATATATTTTTATCGAGTTTATAGATAAAAATTGTACAATTGCAATCATAGTCTCCGCTACCATGAAGACGGTTCTGGTACGCTACACACGAGCCAGGGGCGGATTCAGCTAGTGATCTTGGGGGCAGGGAAGGGCGAAACTTCGCTCCGTTCCCCCGATAGTTACGTAGAAATTGAACAAATGTACAAAATAAATTAAATTTTAAACATAAGAAATTTTTAGTTCTTTTTTACATCTTCTACTAACAATACTAAACATGTTCCAGTCACATTTATATTAAATAAACCGAATAAGTTAAGTACCCTTATCATACAAGTACAAATTTATAGGAGAACATTCACCTTGATTTAAACCCAAATTTGACATTGTGTAGAAAAAATATAAATTTATATTATAATTTATTTTTATCGGACAAAAAATTATCGAACCAAAATGACTATTGTAGTAAACAGATATGAATTGTAGTTTTCTCGGCAGAAAAAAAAATTTAACAAGTTGAGCGCGCTCCTTTTTGTACTTTACGAAGTCAAATCAAATTCCTGGGGGACGGGGGAACGATAGTCCCATCGTCCATCCCCCAGAATTTGATTGGCCACAGCAGCGAGTCTGAGCTGAAATTCATTCTATGATGAAATATTCAAAGAACACGCGGAGGGAGTTCAATAACGATCCATTTGGGATCGGCTACACAGAACCCAATGACGTAGAACGCAAGGAACCTTGCGTTTGTAATATTTATTACTCGAAGGTCAATGTCATTGACGCTTCTTTGGTGACAGGACTTAGACGTTAGAGTATAGGCAATGAATTTTTTTGGAAGACAGTGTGAAACCACAGGAAATTTGAAGAAAGCAATGGAAGATATTAGATTTTCCGGAAGTATTTTCCAAACCTTTTCGCACCTGTACAGGCAATCAACGTATTAAATTCTAGGGTCAAGATGTTTGTTGGAACAGATGGGTTTTTTTTCTTCTGATTTCATGGCGGAGGGGATACATTAAGCTACATTGAAGTCACTTACCCAAACTAAGTGGGTATTCTAAATGTGGGGTATTCACATGAATCATGATATTAATTGAATCACTTATTAAACTGTTACAAGCTACAGTTCGTTGTTTAAACACGAGTAAAACGACATTGTTTTCGAAATTGTCAAGTTACATTCAAATTATAAAATTAATCGCCGCCACTGGGGTGGGACGGTCTTACGGAAAAGGTGGCAGCGTATAATGGTCGTTGTAAACTCGCTCCGCACAGCCGAGTATACGATAAATAAACTCGGCATACATTATTTCTCAAATGTTGCTCTACGTAAAAATATCATTTACTCCCGTCCATGCGGTGGAGTCATTTATTTCTGGACATGGACATTTTACGTTTTAACAAAGTACTATTTGCTAAAGAACGTGATAATTATGACCACAGACTTCAATGAAAAGAAAAGCTGCGAACCCTCAAGAACAAGGAGATTGGATCCCGCGAATGTTCCTCTCAAACTAAGCTGATCTTGACAAAGTTACTGGAAAAGCCCTTCATTATGAACGTAATAAGGGATTGTGGTAATGAACGTTACGATCTGATAACGTACAAAAAATTTAAACACGAGTATTACCTTCAACGTATTTTGTAAAATATTTTCAACTACGTAACATATATGCAGAACTTTTGTACATTATATTTCACCTATGGTGTTTCGAAGTTGTTTCACACACTATATTGATCACCATTATGATGCGTTCGAAGAGACTTGTAAATATGATTTTGCGTTTTTAACTATAATTTGCATATATATATTTGCATGCATCACCATCAGTAAACCTATATTCACTACAGAATACAATCTTACTACAAAATTATGTCTTTTCTACAGAGTTTCGTGGACTGCGAAATCTCCGCCTAGTCAAGCGGTTCGAGTAACAACTCGATAGAGATACATTGCATTTAAATATTTTACAAAAATGACACGCAAATCATAGAATAATTTTTCTTAACTTTCCTCAGTCCACAACTAGCAAAATCAACAGTGGGGAATATCAAATCATTCTTAAAGGGAAAACACACGTTTTGTCAAATAGATATAAATGGCTTACGAAGACCTTAAACCGTACGAAGCACGACTAAGACAATACCTTAGAATATGACCTTGCATGTAACATGCAGTATTCATTATCAATGTGGAACAGCTGGCTGAATGATCGTTTTATGCTCTCTTACAGATACTAGGTCGTAACAGAGCTCGACTTTTTTCGTTTCGACCCCTCAGACGCAAACAAATAGAAGAAAAAATAGCGTTTCTCGACATACGAGTTAAGACCCAATAGTGATGTAGTGACACAGTGGCGCCGATTTGGAAACAAAAGGGGGGAGCAAGAAAAGTATTGACAATTTTTGTGAACAGGATATTTTCTGCATGTTTCCATTGAGTATATTTTAAATAATGAAATAAATCAAAGAAAATACAATTGGTGATTACCACATCAAGGATGGTGTATTTTATATAATCCCCAGTTTTAGACGGTTAAAATGAAATTTTTGTTTCCTTAAAAAAGTGGGCGTGCCCCCACCCTAATCGCCGCAACTGGTATAGCAGTATAATAATATATAAGACCTTTCTGGATAGATTTATAATGCTCTTAATCTAAAAAACACAAGGTTTTTTCAACAGATGTGACTTCGTCAAGTGTTTCTCATTTTTATGAGAAACGCTCTTCAGAAACACTAGTCGTGTAGTTTCGTAAATCAAAATAATTGACGAAATTAATTTATTGTGGTATAGCATTCAATTTGTAAGGGGTCGTGAAGGAACCGAGGAGAGGAACTGGTAAATTGAGAACTCGTAGTAGAAACATATTCGCTACAAAAACGTTATCATACTTAAAAAGAAAATATTCATTTGGTAACGCCCAATGTACATAGTTGGAACACTTTTAGAATGTGTTTCACATCATCCACATCTACATTCTCAAATAAGAAATTCAACTAAATGTTTTATGTACTGTCAAGTTAGTTCAAATACACAGAGTAAAGTACATTTTTTATGTTTTACAATACAAATGTGTTGGAATGCGAGGAAAAATAAAACCTATTATAAAATACTCGTGACTCTACACATATAATGCTCATACAAACCATCTTAAAATATATATAGAATAGTTACTGCGTGCACTTTCATGTATCATAAAAGCGAAGTATTTGCACAGGAAAGAAATAAACATTAAAAAAGGATATAGTTATAGATTTATTCATTGTGGAGAGTTAATGAAAATTTATTTGATCTCAAATATTCGAGTTTAGTAACCCATCAATTCCCACGACACATTATGAATTCTTCAAGACCCATTTTTAATACATTCAAGTTATTTCTTTTAAAAGACTAACGTAATAGATGATCATGCACCTCGTATAACCATACCGATATCAGCGGGTCCACTGTATCGTGAATGCAGTAAGTGGCATACACTACGGTTATCCAGTTTTTCATTTTTATGGCAAATAAACGTAATAAATGAACACTAAACATGATTATCGAAGTTATCGAGCCTCGAGTGCGTCTCCTTGGGCACAATTTATGAACAAACCAAATTTTCGTGCTATCATCTAGCTTTGTTACCCGAGAGACTTTGGAACAAACCACAATCGCATTCACTTTGTAAAATAAATAGTATAATAAAACGTAGGATTAAGATTTTTCTGAAGTCCAGAAAATTATCTTACATGACTTGAAGCAATTAGTTAAGAATGATGGAGGAAAAAGATAGTTACAAAACGTTACCGTTCAGAAATAAGATTCCATTTGTTTTAATAAATAGGGAAAATGTTGTTGGCGCTGTGTCTTCACGTTTGTCGGGAGATCCAGGTGGAACTCGCACGCCAAGTTAGTCAAATCACTGAGATGTAAAATTGTTTTCTTTATTTTTATTGTAATTGTCATAAAACACAACAATATGGAAAATAATGATGAATAACCATGATTTAATTTCTATCGGTTAATAATATAGTTAAAATAATATTGAGGAACTCGCTAGACTCGTTTGGATTGCTTAAGAGCATGTCTAAACATGGCGGCCGAGCACAAGACACGGTTTCGTGACTTATCCATCTCACCTCGGAAAAAGTGAAATATTTTTCTCAGTCCGGTATCAAAATGTCCGGTGACCTATAGATAAAAGTGATGTAAAAATACTACGGAAAATTTACTACAAATCAAATAAATTTTCCAACACTTTCGTGATTTAAAAGTTGGTTATATTTTGTAAATTAGTGTTTTCTCCATAAGACGCAAAGTATTACACCATCAATTATGATTGAAATTATTTCATTTAAATGGTCGGTGAGATATAATTTTTAATTGAAATCACAATAAGTCCGTTTATTTATGCCGATTTCATATACTTTAGTGATTTAATCCTACCTACGCTACTACTAATTAATGTTTTCATTTTAGTAGCATTCAAAACAAATAATTTAAAAAACAATTCCAATAACTTTTAGTTCCTCGTTCAATTTCATCATTTTCACATCTTCATTATCTACAGACTTAACAAAATTTTCTTGTGTAAAGTGAAATAGAAAATTAAATTTTTCCGATGAGAACTCCAGTAAGTATTCTAGATCCCCAGCGCCCAGGGGAAATTCCTTAACATATGCTTTGATAAGTTACTTTTGTGTTCATACTGCTATTCTTTGGTGCAATGAAATCGTGTCATTAATAACGTGTGGTTAGAAATCTGGACTGTTAGCGTACCGTGTGTCTAATTTGCATCTTGCTAACTGCGTGTATGTTAAAAAGAGTTTCACCGTTGCATCAATGGAAGAAAGTGTATTCAAAGAGCATGATGCGTATGAATTTTCCGGAGCTGTATTCATATCAAACGTTCTGTAAAATGTGTACACGTAGAACGCAAAAATACAAGACTAAAGTGCGTAAGAGGGGAAAATAATAAATAAGTATGAGTTGGATGAAGAAACCATACGGTGTCTTGCATCGTACCAATGAAGTGCGTATAAAATGTACATACAATGTTTCCTCATGTTTCTAGATTGCAATAACAAACTTTCATGATCTCTTTTCATCGGAAAATGAATATAACGAGTTTAATAAAACTGAAAAAGGAATCCAACTTTGAGGAAATAAATGATTTGAAAAATAAACGGTGTCTGGAAATTCAGATAGCAGCGAACGGCTGATGAATTTGCACCAAAGGGCAGACGAGCATCATGAGATAACAAAGTGAAATAAAAAATGAGTTTTAATTTGAATATCTTTGAGATACCAGGTGACCCAAATGCACCTTTGAATAATCATAATACATTGTACTGAGTCCCTCTTTATATGGATTAAGATTTTTCTTCAGTAATCAGTGCAATGAAAAATACAAAAAGAAATAAGTAGACATTATTTAGAAGAAAAAAATCTGTTGTGAACCCGTATTTACTTTTTGAAATAAGCGGAAATTCGAAAAATTACAATTCACCCTAATTTACCCTTTGAAATACGAATTTGTGAAAAATTCTGTCTCAATAAGCCTAGACACTGCAAAAATCATACCATCAAAATTTCAAATTCTTAACTAAAAGATTTTTCTCTGCTTTAGTGAATGCGTCATTAAGTTCAACACCGTTATTATTAGATATGATTTATTTATTTAATACAAATTTCAGTATGATTTTGTAAAATTTCGTTTTCTGTAATGTTGTGTATAGCCTTACTGTTCAAAAGAAGTGTAGAAAAAGGACGTGGAAAGGAACACTTTCACTATTATTGAAATTAATTTTGTTCAGTTATGTTAGGTTTCAAATAGAATTGTTTTGCCCATTTTTTAAAATTAAATAACGTACTTTTAACGCATCCAGTCAAGAGTTATTCATTGGAACAAGAAGAGTCGGTCACTGATAGCTAAGGTAGTTTGCTGTACCATTGCTGACGCAGGCAAAATAACATAAATACGTGAAGGTAAGAAGACATTGCAACTGAAGTTAACTTAAATTTGTTGTTAATTATTCAATGAATTAATTGTAATTATGTGCAGAAGTATGATAAGAATTAAAAATGCGTTAAGAGTTGACAGTCCTTTTCCGGGACTCCGTTGATGAGTCGTTTAATTGACCTTGCGAAAGAGGTCTTGCTCAAGGATAACTTCTCTTCTAAGTATCTCAGGAAAGATAATTATTATTTTGAGAATGAAATACCATTTTAAGTTTACGAATGTGCTGCAATATTTTTTAGTGTCTTAATCCATCGTATTTAGGCATATGCATGAAAATTTCGTTTTGAAAATTACTAGAAATGGCGACACATGTTACATGTGTTTAATCTCAATGATACGTAATTTTCGTGACATCTCGACAAAAATATTTTATTAACTGAATATTTCAAATAATGGACGTTCTAGTAAATAACTAACAATACGTGTATGAAAACCTCCCCCTGATCAGCTAATATTAAAAGCAGAAATATTTATCTGCCGTTATCTCCGTGATCCGATCCTGACCCGGATTTTTCTTCCGACTTCGTTTCGGACCTTCGATCGGTATCGATAGGATCCTCGCTTGCATCCAGAAAGTTAAGAATCTTCTTGCCATTCACATAGTTTATAAATGCTATTTTGATATCAGATACTCGTTTATTTAATTCCATAATGCGAACGTAATCGTTCGTAAGGATGCATGATTTTTCCTAGCATGACCACACAAAAGCATAATTCACCGCTTACCCATATAATCTAGAAACATCCTGGTTCAAAACATATTACTGAAGTCATTTGGCTTTGGAGTTTTTGAGTTATTAACGAAATGACAAACAATTATTGTTTCATATTCATATAGTTGTAAGATAAATTCGATCAATATTTCTGATTAATTTCTGGAGTGGAAGATTTTTCATATTTATGGAAGGCACAGGTTGCACGTGCCCCCTCACCCCGAAAAAAGATATAATAGAAAGGTGTTTCTGTAAATAATTTAAGATTTACAACCTTATGGACGAATATCATATAATTTTTGCTTTTAATTACACGTTTCGTAAGTCTTCAATTATTTATTTAGATTATATAATGGTCGTTAGTAGTAATTTAAAAATAGTGTTTCTTTAATTATGAAAAAAAAATGAGTAAGCAAATTGAACAAATAAAATCATTGTGAAAGATGACTCAATGGTATACTTCTTTCTACACCTTTTACAATGGGTTTACTTCTTTTTACTCCTATATGGTGACATGAGCACAGGGATGCAATATTTGACTGTTCTAGCATACACTCACCTATACTGGAAGTCGTTACTTTGCTAGGAGAAAATTTAAGAAAAAACCAAACAAACAAACGGAAACGCAGTGTTTATAAGTTTATTGTATATGAGTCGCAGTAAATTACTTTATTGTCCTCAACATGGTCTTATACTGTAACAGCTCTTTTAACAACAAATTATTATTTAATTCATTAATTTTTTGTCAGTCTAACTGGTTTCACGTTGGTACAGAGCTTAAGGGCTCTAAAGACCTTGCCGTTGACGAGCCCTAAAGCCCCACAAAAAAAAGTACAGAGCTTGTACAGTGTTGCCAATGCTTTTACATCGCCATCGTCCATAAGAATAATAATATTTGTACCTCGCGTTATATTGGCAGAGCATTCGAATTTCTGAAAACTGAAATCCATCGCCAACCTCGGACACCGATTCAATTCACATGTTCTAGTCGCACTATTCTGCTCTTTCTGCATCGAGCGTGTGGAACGAATATTTTCTTGTGACAGTTTATTGTATTAACTTTTATTTCTTTANAGTCGTTTTTGCGACTACTATCAACATTTATTTAGATATAACTTGAATTAGTAGAATTTGGCAATTCGTGTTAGGCTGCCATTATGTATAATTTTCGGCAAAGTTACATGATTTGGATTACATATACTGCGACTTGATTGCTAGGAGAATCAGCACGCGGTATGAAAGTTAACTGGTATAATTATTGAGTTTGAATACAAACTGTTAAATATAGAAACTTAAATGGTTAATTATTTAACACAAATATGAACTATAGACAAGTAATATGAAGTGTTAATCTATTTTTAATCAAGTTTATACACTCTCCACGTCACTCGTCTTATAAAAAAATAACCCACATAACATTGACAAGAGAAAGACAATCCAAAAAAGTAATCATAAATAAAAAAGTATCTTCGAGAAGTCACGAAAAATGGTGTTTAGTGTGTTACGTGGTTGTGTTGAATACAATCAGACAATTGGACATTTTGTATTCAAAAGTTACATTTTTTGTTTTGTCACTGAAGACGTTCATACTGTTGCTAGTTGGCTACATTGTTTTGTTAGTCACTAGATAATAGTCTTTAGGATGATTATTAAGAACGCTATTCCCGATGAGTCACACCGTGCTTATCCATCTGTAATTTCGCTCAATACCTTAAGCAATCCTTGAATCTGCCTTCATTATAGTCTTTGCAAACACTTCGTCGTAATTGTTTGTTCTTGTGATACAGTCATCATTGCTTCCGTCTCTTGTTTAAGTTTCTTCTTTTCAATGAATCATTCACGAATTGCTGTCTTATCTATCGTCAATAGAAATACCTCAAAATATAGTTCGTGCTAAGTTTGAACAGTCGTTTTTGTTTCAAAATAATTGTGATATTTTTTCCCCACAGAACAGACCCCTACAGTATCTCGAGATAACATTGTATAGCAAATTCCATTCGATTCACCATTGTATTTATTTGTCGGTCTGGGTGGCATTCGGTTCTATTAGATCTGCAGGATCTATTATGGCACGAAAACCGAAAACTATTTTTCCTCGATTCCAGTTTTTAAAAATGTATAGAATAATAACTTGAATTGCTAAAATGTAATTAATACTTTTATTTAACATTATTTCAGGTAAAAAATATTTAAAATGTAATTTACAGTAACTTATGATTTACATAAGCATTCAATCACATTATTCGACGTATTTTGTCAAATGTTTTAATATAAAATCATTTTACCAACAGTCATAAATAGTTTCATTCTCCTTGTTCAGTACTCAAAACACTACAATGATGCAATAAAAATATTATAAAAACAAATTTTATATTTGCTTTGCTAACTCTAACAAAAATTCGATTCATTTTCTAAAATACATTTGATAATGCGGCTTCAGACCGAGAACAATAAATGTTCTGAATCAATTCTGTGTTCCGGTTTGGATCTTGAAAAGTCGTCATAGGAACGACTTATAGTCCTCAGCGACACTACGATATTCATTAGGGCACGATTCACGATTTCTGCACAAATATGGAGCTCAAATGCCATCATGGCGGCCACAAGATTCAAGTCAAAATATTTCCTTCTGAAGCTTTATTTTTTCAATCAATCAATTCGTTATATATTTGTTTTGAAGAAAATTTTATTTTATTAAATAACTTAGTGTTTTATTATATAATCAATAAAAATATTAATTTCATACGGCTTTTACGTTAGTAATTTAATTTTCATTTTTTTAAATGCTTGTCATAAATTGAAAAATTATCAACAAGTTTATGAGTACTTCATAAAGTACGAAATAACAATCTGTATTATTATCAACGGTATTAATACTTATTTTATTGGCGTTAATTTTAATGCTGGGCTCCACCATCAGCAAATCCCAAGAGCAAAACAAGTAAAGTTTTAGGACAACTGAACCTTCTTTATCGATGACTTATAGACAGCAAGAATGCGAAGTCAACATTTATATAATTCTACTGTTCTTTTCACAAACATATCAGACAATTCTATCATTCCATTTTTAGGTATCTCCTTCTAAAGCCTAGAGATTAAGTTAACAATTGTGATCTTTCTTTTAGCTCGCAAAGGAAAACAAATAGCTGGAAATTATCTATAATGGTTTTCAGTCATCAGAATTGAAGAGTTTCCGTCGATAATTTTTTTGTCGTAGAGAATCTAAATCGCAAACGTTGAACATTACTGTCATTATATTCTAACTTTATTTGTAATCAACCGACAATAAGAGAAAATCAGAGCGTCTCTTCAACTTCCAAGTGTCTGCTCGAATAGAAATTGTTGCATCAACCACCAGCTGAAAATGACGGAACGAGATTCAAACCTGGGACCTCCACCTCCGACTCTAGGTCAGGGTGATATGCTCTGCTCCACCCACTTCACCTCCCAAGATGGAGGTCTTTGGTTCGAGTTACGGTTCGAAAACTTTTCCACCCGACTATTGATGGTGCAACTGTTATTGCAAACAGAATCGAAGTTTTTCAGAAAATAATATTACGCTGCTGTAATATTTGTACTCGAGTACAAATTAATTTTCTATTTTCGGTGTCCGAATTCTCATAAAATTAAGCTTCTAATTATCATCATTATGCCATTCCTTACACGTTCTTTTTCCGTCCTCAAGACAAATATATAAGTATAAAAATTTACAACTTAAGTAAAATAATCAGACACCGCAAAAAAATGGGTAAAATTAGAAATTCATAGCCAAAACATTTGTCAAAGAATGTAGATTATGGATTATACTTGTATAGACTGTAACAAAGAGTTGCCACGTAGTGGACTTGGGCACTGCCCTGGAGTGAAGCAATATCTCATCAATATGATTTAAGTAGACCCACCTGACGAAAACTGGAGAAAATAAAGTTATATATGTACTAAGATACTGGGAGAATTTTAAAAATGGTTTCAAATAAGATATAAAAGGAAGAACATTTAAAATAACAATATATTACGCTCTACAGAACATAAAGATACCTATTTTTAATACAGCTTGCACATATCAGAAGTTAGTTTATAATCGAAAAATCAGAAATTTTAAATTATGGATCAGTGGCTTGAAAATGAAGTGATTACACCACTCAAAGGATAAGAGTTTTTATAATTGGTAAATTAATCAACATTTTTTCTATAATTAAACTATTTTAATAGGGTGTATTATTTCCACAAACATAACCAGTGATAAGTTTTAGCTTAGAGATAATTGTACAATATTGCTTCCAAACTTTGATCCACATCTTCCTTAAAAATGATGGGCATTGAGGGGGAGGGGTGGGGCGGATTCAGCATACGTCAGTTTTGAGATAGTTACCCCTGAACATCCACGCCAAAGGGGAGTTCCAGTTAAGACGATAGTACTAATTTCCATTACATAATCATTTGCCGTGTCAACGACGGTGACTAACTTATGATTTTAATCAGAAAACTCCGTGGTATCTCTTAACTAGAAACAAAAGTGCAGTTGAAATCTCTTCATAAAGACTTCGTTAAAGTATCTCTTGTTAGGAACCGACGCGCGTAGAGTTTTCAATGAATAACTTGAAATAAAAGATCCGTGTAATTTGAAACAGCGATAGAGGAATGCCACTTGTTCTAAACGCGCGTCAAATTACTTCCCCGAATGATAAGCGTGGCATTCATGATTAATCACATCAATAGCATTTCTTCTCTAACAAAAGGGTTCATAACAAAGAGAAGAATAATATTCATCTGTAAATATGAAACCCTAGCCTAAATAAATATTAATATTCTGTAATAGTAGAAAATAATTGTATTTTAACCTGAGTTAAACGAATAGAGTTAAATGTATCAAAATTATTAGAATATTGTTATTCTTATATGAAAATATTATTATTGTTGTTGTTGATGTTAGTATTATGACTCGCCATACATCATTGTTATGATCTATGTGGTTCAATAAAACATTATATTATTATAATTAATCACGGTTGTACATAGAGCGTCGAATTATTATTTCTTATGAAAAAAGAACGCAATTACCAACAAATACAAATCTTTAATCACTCTTGAATGAAATAACTAAATTTTCGTGACTATGCCTCAAATGTTCACATGAAATGAAATCGAAGTATCGAATTACTCTTGACTTCTTGAAGAAAATTAAATCTAAGTGTCATGTTACTCGGAAAAATGTCTCTTACTTTAATATCGATAAAACGACTACTCAGAAATACATACACTTATCAAACGATATCAGATAGGATCTTAACTCGATGTAAAACTACAGAAACTTCAACTCTTATCTTTCTTGTGGCTGTTACAACTACCAATAAAAATTAATAAAATAATACTTTGGACCAATATAACATTATGGTAACTAGCACAATACAATAATATGGCATCAATGATTTATTCGAATTGTTACATTTGGCCAATACTTTTATTAACATTTCACAAAAAATATGTAAAAACTCAACTTGATGTAAATAGAATTCTTAAAAACGAGTTAAATGAATGTCAGTAAAATGTGTAACTTGATCCACACAAAATAGTAAAAACATTACGGATTTTATTTTATGTAGACATGTTTCAAAGAAGTGTAATAAAATACGAAAGAGATCAGATTAAATATTTCGGAAGTGAATCTGGAAAGTAAAAACGTATTTTAAGAGAAATTGATTCCGGAAAAGATGTACACAATATTCCACAGCGCCACGCTAACTAGATCACATACAAGATGACATACGAACACAAACAATGTGCACAAATAACGTAAGCACGCGTCAACAGCGGATACTCACAGCAAATAACAAGTTAAACGTGAACAGCATGTATTTGATGCAACGCATTCCCGCGTTGAGGTCCTGGGACATAACCATGTTGGACAGTTTCTAAGACTCGAACACTAGAAGGCACAAATAAAAATTGAAGTTCTCAGACAACACCCACGTCCACGCACTGGTTCGTGGCTCTGGCAATTCTGCCTGAGTCGTGTGGTTCGCTATTGTGCCGTCCTTATCGCTCGTAGCGATAAGACGCAGTTACCCTCGATGACCGCAGGTACAGAGGCGTTGGAGTAGTGGACGTTCGAACTTCGCCTGCCAACGAGCCGGTCTGAAGAACACAGCTGAGCGGCGGCAAACACCTGACGACTGGCACAGCCGTGTACGTTACTCGTTTCGTTCACCAGAGGCGCTGTGGTCGCGTATGCGTCGTAATAGATCCTATTCAATAGCACCCTACTTGCGGCCTCCCTCCTCCTGAGTTCTGTGGAGAACTTCTTGAAAGGCGATAAATGACTTGGGCGTAACTAGGGTTTCATTTCAAGGGGGGTATAGAAAGCACGCTTATATTATTCATGTGCATGCATATACATATACGGGTGTTTGGATTTATGAATTAGATTTGTATATACTATTGTATTTGTATACATCGATATAAATTTAAAAGTTTGAAAGATAATGAAAAAACACATAATAAAACAAAAAAGTCACTCACACATTTGAACAAAAGGTTTCGGCATTCGCCTTCGTCAGTCACGTAGATAATCATAATTTTCTATCCTTTTTAATTTATATTCGAGATTCCCGTGATATATATTTTTGTATGTATACACTAACAAATATTAGAGAAATACATAATAGGACTTTTCTTTCAATGGATTGATCCCCCATATCCCCCACCCCGATAAAGGAGGGATAGTTTCGCAAATGATGATCAACAAAATAATGAATCTAATGAATGATTGAAGTAGTAACCACCAATTAATTTTTTTTAATGGACCAATCTTTTGTACGATTACATATTAATGCTACTTTTTCAGACCGTGACGTCAGTTTAGCTAATTTGACGAACTAAATGTCGATAATCAGTGGGTGCGAACTCAGTGGGCGAGGACAAACCTAGGTTTCTTAATAAATATTATATTCGCTAGAAACTTGAATCTGTGAGTTTGATTTTTTTATGTGCATCGAGCGTGGAGGATCTGAAAGTGATGAAAAAAATCCCGAAATGTACATTAAACTTCATTAATTATAAAATTAAACAATTGTTTGTCTTGAATGAGACATACTAGATGCGTTATACCAATCAGCAAAAATATTTATCTCTTCGATAGAAAAAAAAGTTATTTAGTACCGTAAAACTTATTTACGATATAATACCCAATGACATCAGGTTTTCGAAATTGAATTATGTTACCAAGTTTGGGAATGATTTTCCCATTAAATAATGCGTGTGAGGTTTTAAACGTGAATGTATTTAATTCAACTTCACTTTGCGTATATTAAAATGGGTAGTATGTAACGTGCAGGGAAAAGTATTCTCAAAAACATTTTATCTCGCTGAATCTTTACGAATTAGTTCCAGAAAAAACATGTATTTTGAGACTTATAGTCCCCGCAGCCAAAGAAAAGTATTCGTACAGTATTGTTACTCGATATATCGCTTACAACCAGATTTTAGACGATCACTATATATTTTTATTGTTTACTACTACACAACGTTTAGACTCGAGATTGGTGCCTCCGTCACATGCAGGGACGGCACATCTCTATCGACAACCTGGGCAGCTGTCCAGGGCGGAAACATTTCGGGGCGGAAAAATGTGGAGGCGGAAAGGCAGGCGATTTGGTTTTTGACGAACAGATTATCAACATTAACCAAAACGTACGAGTGCTAGCACCCCACTCATTTATAAATTTAAGGTAATTAGAGATATTTTTTGTTAATGAAAAGAGCGAATAACAATTATTCAGCCTGAAAACCCACTACTCAGCCCCACCTCCGACTGGCATAACGTCTTCGAGAAATGAAATACTGTCGTAGTGTGTGTGGTGGGTAGTGACAAAATTTGAACAAAGGTGACCAAGTCTTTCAGTGGCGCAACTATCACCATGCAGCTCGGTGCACAGCGTCCTATGTTCTCAAGGGGTTACTTTGTGGGATGGGCGGGGGGAGGAGACATGACTTCTTTATTCCTCGAGTTTCAATGAAGTTTTTAAAAATAAATATTTTCCTTTATCGTATTTTTAATATAAGCATTTTAATCCAATTACGGAAATCTAACAAGAGAACTTGGAAGAAATTATGTACTATCGAAAACCCACCAAAAGAAAGAAGATTGAAATAGCAAGGAACTGAGTATGCTGGTCTCCAGGGTCGGACCAAGAACTTTATTTGGCAGGTGCGAGTTCTGCTTTTGACATCCTTCCTCTACAGCCACCTATTTTTGGTGTTCTTCCTGTAATTGAACATGAATATAATTAACCTTGTAGTGCGAAGGACACACATCGGTATTACAGTGGTGTAACCGTCTCACCTTTGCTCGAAAACCGGTGAGAGAAATTCAAAGAAAAAGAAATGTGAAGAATTTCATTATGCGTCAGAGATCGCAGAAGCACTACGATTTCGTCGAATCGCTTCAGCGATCGTTGTGAGACTAAAAGGGAAAGAAATAATTCATATGATAAATTTGGGACATTCTATTCGCAGAATTCGTCCGTGATCGCCAAAGTCAAAATTAGAATGGCTAAAGCACTACTATATGCTGTACGTTTAATTAAAGTTGTTATATTGAAGTTGCTGTGTCTTACATTGAATGGGGTGCCCAGCACCCGCTTTGTCTGCGCCCCATGCGATTGCATCTGTCACAAGGGCATTAGACCGACCCTGCTGATCTCCAGCACTTCCTAGATGAATAGTGGGCGTCTGGAGAACCACGTGGAACACCTAGATACCGGAAAGGTGGAATTCAACACTGATAAAATGATCACGATGAATTTTGGAGTGTTGTCACACACAATGCAGATGTGCACACAGGGTGTATATTTGCTTGACTTCGACATTCAATTATAGAACATACTGTATGCGATCTGTGATAGAACTGCTATCCTAAAAAAGGTTGGGCACGCAAATATCATAATTATTGTGTGTCAAAAGTAAGTCAACATTATCATTTTTATTATTTCTCTTAACTTTTGATTTGAAGGCAAATTTCGCACGTGAACATTTTTGTCCAATGTCACGGGTAAAATATCTCATATGACATTTTTTGAGCTTTTCTAATAGCAAATTGTTTATATTATCTTTCTAATAGTTTATATTATCAGATAATCTAAAAAATTAATTATTGAACTCCAGCTCATGTACAGTCATTACAACGTACACAATCATCGTGACGCATGGAATAAAGAAGGTATTCAAAGAAAAATCAAAACTAATTATTTATTAACTACGTCTTTTATTTCTGATCTCCATTTCAACTTCAGTGGAGCTTAAGCAATTGCCACTAGCTATGTTTCTATTTATTTGTGCCATGGATAAGTTTTAAAACTTGTAGTGCAAAGCGAGGCAAAAGGATTCCACATATGGGACACTGCGGTGCATGAAGCAGAATTACGTTACCCTAACACGAAGAAATGAATTTAAAAAATTTTTTTAACACTTGGAAATTAGCGTCTTCTGGTTGTGGAATGGTGAGGTTCAATGCCCTTCTTGTTAGCCGAATCGGGTGAGATGAATTCTCAGCAAGAGTTTCTTCCAAATATACCAAACATATTTCGGTTCCATTCCTTTTGCTCTCCAAAACACAAATTTACGTGCCTGTAATACATCCACCCCTTACAAAACATGAAGTGGAAGAGAAGTGTCTTCCAGTGGTGAAACTAACACCCTGTACACCCGGAGATTGCCCGGGGGTCCCCAGTCTCATGGGGATCCCTATCTCTGGAAGAAATAATGGTCTACTTCATTGCTTTTAACTTTTGTGAAGAAAAATTTATTATTAAAACAAATTAATTTTGATTATTAAAAACACATAATTTACGTCATCTAGGTATAATTCATTAACGAACTTTTCTGATAAGTTTAATTTTTACTCATTAATCATTTTACGCTAACAACCACATTTCCCGGATGTGCGTCTTGTCCACTTCCTCGCTTGTTCCCAGTCGTTGTGCTATTTTAACTATGCCAATCACAATTGCGATAGCAGAGCGGTCATTTTCGAAACTGAAGCTCGTCAAAAATTACTTGAAAAATTCCATCAATCGAGATAGATTAAGTTATTTAAGTGTTTTATCCGTCGAATATGAGGTTACAAATGATTTGGGAAGCAGATTACATCAGTTAGTTATAACATTTGCTGAAACGAGAGTCTATTGTATGAAAATTAAAAAATATCATTTTTTTTTCTACAAAAAAAGAGGCCCCGAGGTACATTTAGCTCGAGGACCCCGACTTGAATAGTTACGCTACTGGTGTCATAGGCTGAACCGTGCAACGTTCAAAAATTAAGCTTCAAGTCATACGTATAATTTGGAGTATTAACAATTAAAACAATTTACTGGCGTATTTGCGAGTTTATAGCATTAATTATTAATTTTATACCCGAAATTCTCGTCTAAATTTTCATAACTTCCCTCGATTAATTTCTGCGTAATCAACATAGTTACGGTATCGTAATTGCTGAAGGAGCAATTTCTCTGCATGACATTTATTTGCAGTGCGCCTCAAGGAATACTTTTCTTTCAAAGGAGAAGATAAAAACTCAGTTAAGTACGAAACTACTTATACCTTCCATTCAAAGTGTTATACCTAGAATACGTCGTTTATGAGATACATCCAAAATTCGATGTAGCGTTAAGATTCGTTAAACGTGAAACTGCTTTATTTGATTAAAATTTGATAGCGACATATATTATGTAAACTGTCGTAAACTAATTTATCATCGTTACTCTTTGAACTTGATTCATTTTTGTACGTCGTCATCCAGCAGCTCCGTCCTTTTTTTGTCATACTTATTTATCATTTTATAATTCTTTCAGTTCCATTAAGTATGACATGCGCTGAGTCTCGCTAATACAAGTAGAATCGACTCTTGTGAAATTTTCCACCATATGTGTCCAATTCTCTCCGCAGACAATACGTTCGCTGTGATTCACAAGCTTTATCTACTATTCTGCTCTGCGCGTTTTTATATTGATGTTTTTCTCTTTAATTTAATTTCTTGGTTATGTGAGTGAGTCCTATTTGTAGCCACGTACACCCAAAAGAAGATAAAAAGAAAATATGGAGTGTACCACACTAAACTTACCAATCATACGTCTTAAGAATAAGAAGATAGTAAATATGTACACCATTATAAAATTAAAATTATTAAATAATTTTGCATGATAAATTGGAAGGCGTTTCTATGTTGCTCATTGTGATGCAATGAGCAACATAGAAACGCCTTTCAATTTATCATGCTTTGATAAAGTTGCTAAAGCTCCACAATTACCAAGTATAAATAATTTTGATAATAAGCGTTCAATTGAAATTAATATTAAATTTATTCACATCACTCAATAACATATTTCTTGATTTAAAACACCATCAAATATATGCTTTCATCCTAATGTATAGAGTTCAGAAGATTTCCAATTGTAATATTTTGTTGAACCGCGAATGTATTGAAGAAAGCCAAAATTCTAGAATGCAAATACTTTTGGTTTTCTTCAACCTAGAACGACATATACGTGTCGTTCGGTTACAGGTTCTAGAAAACGCTTGAAATTACATTTCCGGTGGAGAATTCCAATTTACGAAAATAATTTCGGGTTCTTAATCGTTTGACAGTTTAGTTTTACTCGCATACGAATCCAGACATATCAGAAAGAAATGCTCCGTGTCACTTAATCTTCCAACTTGTACAGTGTAATTCATAATTACCTCGAAAGTTCGGGATGGTTATTATTATACTGAAACGATACAGTTAAAATAAGCGTATCAGAGTATCAAGAAAATTTTGTACGAACTTGAGTTTTTTATGTCGTGGTGACGCGGTTTGTGTCAATCCTGAAATTGATTCTCTGCCAGACACGTTGCAACATCGATAGTACCTATAGCAGCATAATGCACGAGCGGTAGTAGCGAATGCATTAGTTTATTGTCCTCCACGTAGTCATTTGCAGTTTGTAACTGCTTTTTAGACAATAAAGTTTATTTATTAACATGTATTATCCTTTTTACTTCTTGCATTTGTACTGAATCACGTGGCTATGGAGAGAGACAGGTATGCAAGTTCCATGAGAAAAAGTCACATATGGTCGGAATTCTTCGAGACCCCGTCCCACCTTGGAAACGTGATTCGGAAATGTTGAAATATTTGCGGTGCTGATTCGATAAATGTTATAATTTTTGTCTTTAAAATAACGCCGAAAAATGTATTGTTCTTTCTGTAATATCGTAGTTGATGTTAATGTCACTATAGCTAAAAACGTTACGAAGAACTCGAATCCATCGCATTATTATCCCTATGTCACAACTTGTTTTAGTGAAAGTCGTTGTTCCGTACGGCGTCGCTCNTATATATATATATATATATATATATATATATATATATATATATATATATATATATATATATATATATTAGGGGGACGTTCTTATGTATATGTATGTTAAGGCACATATGAGCAAATATTTAATGTAGAAATATTTATTTCCTCACAGCGTAAACATTTGCAATAAATTTATGGGAGAAATAAATAAGTTAATTAGTGGGGGGGGGGCACTGCCAAAACCTTGTGGACGGGACGTTTATAGACAACAATGAATTAACTATTTTTTTAATAAGTTTACTTCCTTTACAAGAGTCGCTTTACAAAAGTGAAAAAGGTATTAACCCACGTTACATTATGTACAAACAAAAATGCCAGTTACATAATTACATATAAAAATCTACAAATAATAATTATAATAAAAACAGTAATAAAATGAAGGTAGAAGGATATTCCCATCGCATTAATGCCCTAAAAGGGTGACATGGGTGAGTTTTTGAATTCTCCTTTTCTGAATTTCTTATCTATTTTTAAACAGCTTGATGCACTGAACTATGTGAATGCAGTTTGTTGCAAGTGAAAACAAATTGTGAAGTCTTCTTGTGGCTCTCTATCGAACATTACTCCGTGTGGCTTGCGACGTGTGATGTTTTACCTTGTATATCCTGGTAAATAAAAAATGATTATGGTGACAGTGGCGTAACAAGGAAATAAACGCTTTACAGCCCTTAAACAGCTCTTAAACTCAGCTGTATTTCCTCATAAAAGAAGAACATTTATATAGCAATTATTTAATTAATTCCCTTAAGATTACGGGTCTTTCCAACTCCTTTTAATTAATTTAATGCAAGCTTCAATCAATTCCGTATTGTGTTGCTCTAATCTGATCTAAATTCTTCTTTATTTCACGGTCTCCTCGAAATTGGAATGAGCAGTTCGCGTTCTTATATCATCCCTCCATCCCCACCCAGAAATACACTTATGCAAAGATACACCCACACATTCTTGTATCAAAGATTACGTTTTGCGCTTGCTATCTCATTACGGGTGTTCAAACCATCGAAACACATAAACTAGTAATTAGAGATCAATGGTTCAAACACACTGATACGCGCTCTTACACATTCCCACACTCGCGAGTCATCTGCGAGGGTCAACTCAATAAGACGCAAGTGCAGTTTGAAAACACTAGCGAGCATCTAATGCGCTGTCGAGAGGAGGAAAGGATACCATCGGGCTACGTCGCGATGTCACGTGTTGTTATAGATACGTAACAACGCGCTTCGCTGTGCTGTGTCTAACTACGAAAGTACGTGCGTACTCGGCACATATGAGAGACGAGATGCAGGACGCTTGGTTGTAGTTGAAAACAAGTACATGCGTTCTTTAATACAAAGTATCAAACACAAATTGAAAAGTAAGTTTGGTGAATCCCAAGGGACGGAATCGAGTTATCCGTCCTGAATTTAATTTGAACATTTTATAAAATCCACAAACATTTTTAACACTAACAATTTTTTAATCTACCTTAGTGTTAGTAAAAGAACATTCATAAAACTCCGCAATGTAAATGACTATGCGAAAATAATGTCGTTTTAATAGATATTTCAGTACAAATTTACGTATTTATGTTTTTAAGCGATTTATTTGGAGGTCCTATCCAACCCAGCCTAGGTACGCTACTGTTAATGATCATATGTTATCACATTTACGTGTATTATCAAATGTTTTCAGAAACTAAATCATTTTTACACTCTTGGGTTTCTTTAGTGGTACATGGACCTTCAGCCCCGCCAATATAATAAATCTACACATGTATTGTATTTTTCATTTTGTTCTATGTGTAAATAAAACCAATTTTTTTATTTTGATTTTTACACAAAATAGCAGTTTGATACATATAAACTCTCTTTATATCATTTATTAATTATTCGTGCAGGTTCTGCTAATTTCTAAAGAATGCAATGCGGTCTCTACACAACGTAAAAAAATAAAGTGGAAGGAGAAATATTATACTAAATTTCGGGATATACTTCACAATAATGATATTTTAAATTACGAAACCGATGGAAGCAAAACTATGCAATGTGAATTGAGTTCCAAATAAGAAACATTCCACCAAGAAGCACTACTCTGTTTTCTGATCTGTGATAAGAGCGTTAGGTGAATTAGCGGAAAGGCTGTATTCGATAATTTTGGGCGTATCCCGGAATAGTTCTATCTTTATTGTTTTCAGCGAATTCCGCTGAACTTTGATAATACCTACCTCCATATTGTTACGAAGTAGGAAATAGAAAATATCTCCACCTCTACCCCTTCATGAACGCGAGTATTTTTCGCACCCCCCCCCCAAAAAAAACAACCTTACACCTAAAAAGTTTAAATTAATTAGGAAAATATTGCAATTATTCTTTACTGTTACAATTAACGTCCATTATATAACAAAATTAAATATATAATGCAAGACTTACGATATTTTATGGACGAGCAGTACATATTTTGCGATAAATAATTTACCAAGTTTCGACTTACGTTTGAAGTAGTCGTCAGGTGGTATATCATTAGGTCAGGTAAGTCTTGCATTATTTCTTTAATTATAAATTTTTATTCTGAATTTCAAAATAATAATAATAATAATAATTACCACATTTCTTAAAAATCTTTCTAGGTTTTAATCCATGAATTTTCATGATAGGTCAATCCGATTCAATTCCGTGAACTAAGACTAGATGTGGAATATTACAATACATTACGAGTTATTTCTTTGCGTAAACTAATGTACACGAACATTTTGTTAAAATGAAATGTAAAGCAAATTGAAATATGCGTTTCTTTACACAATTTAAACCTACTTTGATAAATGATGTTATGTTATATTATTCATTTTAAATTGCTTCTCAGATATGATTATATCCTTGACATTATCATTAATGCAATTGGTGCTTCAAAATCATCCCGCGCAAGTTCATAACCAAATAAAAATGTATGCAGCTGTGCAGGAACAATTCTAAAAATAAGTTCTATTTTTGTGTTTTTTATGCACAAATCTCTACTATTATTTTGAAAACTTAAAATGTAGAGATGTAGATGAGTTATAAAAAGATAACCTTTCAGAAATATTCCACTGATCCCAATCGCTAGAAAAAATCTCTAATCAATCTGGTTACAAGGCTTGCCGTTTTGAGGACAAAATGAAAATCGGAAAATGAGCACAATAAATCAAAAAAATAAATAAATAAAAACTGAAACAGAAAGGAGCTACAGAGGAACAGAGACTTCAGAAATTCCCAGCTGCTGAGAAATTATTAGCTGTTTTGTTCATCTGGGCGGATTTCCAACAGCAGATTACTAAAATATTCATATGTCAGCCAAAGAAGATAATGAGTAAATTATTACTATTGTTCTGAAAAAGTTTCAAAAGACATAAAAATAATTCAAATAATCTTAATAAATTAGGAAATCTGCACGACAGCATCATCAGACAGACGACTTGTTCACTCTTTTAAAACACAAACTGGTGTTAATTAAGGCTACATTTATTTTAAATTTCCGAAAATTACAATACAATCATTCGTTTTATAATATTTAACAACCACTCTCTCTTCTGAACAGTGCTGGGTCAGATCTAAACAGATCAATTGCAAATGGGATAGCATTAACATGTATCTCCACTACCATGCTAGGCAAGGGTTGGTCATTTTCTTTCCTTAGCTCATCTTATCCAATAAATTCTGGGAAAAACCAAATGAACAGAAAACATCGAATCCATACGTACCCTCAGCCCCAAAATTCCAATCCGTTTAATTCATTTACGACTTTCTTTTTTAAAATACCATTCTCCATCTAGTTCTTGACCTTGGTATTCACATTTGCGTTTAGGTCCAAATGAAACAATTTGAAAACCAATTGCCTAAATGAAAGACCCCGACATTTCGTATCTTCGCAGTTTATGAGAAGTTTTAGGGGGTGCATGCCGTTATTTTGTATTGGCGTGCAGAAATGATAAATCCGCCACTGTGTTAGGGTTCTTGCACTTGATGGGAGAGTCCCTTGCTTGTGTTCCGGAGAGTAAATTAGTTTAATGCCCTCCACGTGGTCATGGCAATACTTTTTACTATTAATTTATTAGTATTACCTTGTATAACTACGGAAGGAATTTGATTCTCTCCTCTTGCACCTCATGATGTTGAGCTTATTCTACTGTGTTATAATACTGTGCAACTTAGCATTTCTACGCAGCCTTCGAGTTCTGGAAACCTAGTCCCATTTATTTAAAATGTTCGTTCCCCGTTTCCCGGAGTCCCAGAGTGTTACAAATCCCAGAGTGTTGGGCTGGATGTGAACCCATTTCAACCAAAGGTTTGTGATTCGGAGAAGCTAGCCCCCCTCCTATGTGGAGTGTTCACATCTGCTGAGGCCAGAACGTGAGAAATGGTAAGAGAAACCTGGTTCAGAGTGTTTAAATCACTTCAACTTCAATTGTAACAGCTAATCCGCCAAGGCTGCTGTTGTAGATGTAAAATAATGAACCTATTCCATAATTTAAGGGTTTAAAAATGTAAGATGGTATGGGGAAGGGATAAAGTCTCTGGCGCAGATTTCTAACCCAGAGGACTCAGGGGTGGAAAATATTTGAAAGAACAGATGGAAGACATCTTTAACTCTAGTTCCAGCAAACAACAACTTCAGTTTCCCTATTATTTACAACTAGCAGTCTCTGTCCTGCTTCGAATGGGAGGATTTGTGATTGTGAAGAGGTGTATCTTTCGTTGTAATCAGCCAAGTAGTACGTTTACTTACGAAAATACTGAAAATCACTTTTTACCCTGTAAGCGTATATAATTCGTCGTCATTTTCAAAATTCTCTAATTTCTGCCGTGCGTTGATGAATGAGTCAATCGATAAGTAAGTCACTTGGGTCTCAGTATTCATAAATACTGAGAGAGTTTATGTGAAAATGAAATATTTTATGTAGCTATTTCTTAGTTTGAAAACGTTACGAAAAGTAACGTAAAACTAATTATTATATTTCTTCAATTTTGTTCAATATCTTTTCGGTTTCCGTGAGCCCTCTTTCTCTAAAGGGCCCCAAAGGGAATAGATTTGCAACGCTAAAGTTATTATTGCCCCCGAACCCAATGCGAAAACTTGCTGGCCGCGTGTGCTATTGTTAAACATCACGTCGTATCACGCGTCGCGCTGTTGCACACGACTTCCGCTTCCGAGGTCACGAACGAAAACAAATGAAAGCACCCAAGCGCCGCCGTACCGTGCGGGTTTCGGTGCGGACGGGAAGTGATGCTATGAACAGGGGATGCACTGGCGATCAAGGTCTCCATTTGTTGATATTTAGCTACACCATAGATTCGCGTATAAACTACGCAAGTTCTGAAATTTCTTCGTCCGTTTCAGGGGCGTTGACCCCCTCCCCAATAATTTTGGAATTGAAAAAAAGGTCAGATCTCTGTTCCTACTGCTTAAATTATTCTATTACTAGCTGATAACTCGGCGTTGCCCGGAATTCTTTTTACTTGTTAAACCACCGAATGCACTCACCGGAAGCCGCACGGGTCTTTTTGCTTCCGAGGCAAGACACAACGGCGGCAACACGCATGCACCATTTCATTAAAACGCTTTTAAAATCTAAACCATTCGCCCAAAATTTACGATTTAAAGATGTTCTTAATTTGGGGTATTTTAACACTCCTATTTTTAATAACTTTTTTCTATAATGTAAACAAACCTTTGTAGATAGACATGTGCTGTCCCGAACTTTTTTGTAAAACTCTTTGAGGCGAACAACATTGCCATTCAGTTTTGTCACCTATCTCTAACTGTTTAGGCAGCGTAAGCGAATATACCTCTCTTTTTCCCAATTCCATCGATAGTTCTGGTCAAAATCATTTTCTATCTTTCTTTTTACGCAATTTAAAAATAAAAGTTAGCCTATGTTCATCCCAAAAAAACTTAACTATATCCTCGCCAAATTTCAACACCATCAATTCAGAAACATTTTCGCGTTATGCATTTATATATTAGTATGGGTAATCTACCAAAAAAGTCGAATTGTCTAACATGTTATCAAATGGATTGATTGTATTTCCCTTTGATATCTTAGCCAAATACAGAAAACAACAAATCTTACCAACCACCAGTAATTATTTCTTAAACAACACCTTTTATGATAGCTATAATATAGTGTGGAAGACACAAATTTAAAAAAATGTAAACATAAAATTTTATTACGTTGTGCTGGTAAATATAATGAGTTTAGGATTGAATCAAAGGAAGAAAGGACAGGAGTGATGAATAGCAGTATTAGATGTTTGTCTCTTATAAAAGATGAACTTCTTACAAATAATTACATGAAAATATTTTTTAAAAACATATTACTTATGAATTTTGACCAGAAGAGTGTCGTGTATGTGTTTTTGACAATTGGTCTCTCGACGTTTGGCTAATGAAGAAGAAATACGAGTTTGACTGTACAATACAGAGAAGGCCCGGTCACACTCAATGCCAGATATTTTTGCCCTAAGTTTTATTACTAGATAAAACGGTTCAGCTCTGGTATATATAAATCTTGTTGAGACTCGGAACCGAGACAAAGCGACTGAGATAGAACAGTGAAATTTAATTTTCATGTTGTTAATTCGTTTAATATTTGAGTTATCGAGAAACTACTTTCTGTATCAACAAGAAATTTGTTGACGAAAATGTATTCAATTAAATTGAGTATTCAAAAAGTTTCAAGATAAAATTAAAAAGCACTTGCCATCATAATATAAAAAAAAATTATATTTCGAAATTTAACCGGAAAATATTTCGGGAGCGGATCTTATTAAAATAATATCTCAATTGCAACATTTTTGTAATATTTGTATACTCAAACTACAAAGTAAAGTTTCCCAATAAAAGTAAAAGTGTATTTTTTACGTTTTGTATGGTTTTTATTTTTTTGTAATGGATACGATGTGAGAGATATATACCTTGCGTGAAACATAAAGAGACATTCTAATCAATTTTATCGATTAACAGTCTATATCTTTCACCATTTCATTAAGTCGTATAGAGTACCATATTAAGTCGACTTCCTGGAATTAATTTCCGCTAATGCCATTGTCGGTATTAACCACCGCAAAAGCGGTTCTTCGAAAGCGCAGGGGCCTAGGACATAATGTTCGCCTGTGGAAAAAAACCAACAAAACCTCATGATGGGAGATCCCTCAATAAAGAAACAAAAGAGAGAACTCATAGGATGAATAAATGACTAAAAATACTATACGACTGACGATGATTGCCTTATAAACAGTCTTAATACCTTTATTTAAAATTCATACAAAGAAAGAAAAAGAAACAATATAATTGGTGAATTTCCTAATATTCACCTTTTTTACCTCCTTCCATCTCTTTAACCCTGGGAAACGAGGACAAGTTTAGTTCAAAAGTTGTTGATCCTTATAAAATCTCGATTCTTATACGGAGCTTACTCAATGAGTCTAATGTTTTTGAGCTACTGAATTGTCCATGGTTGGTAGCAATGGCGCCCGCAAGGGGGAGGGGTGCAGTGGTCCCCCTCTGGATATTGGAAGAGGTAGATCAATGTGAAAATTCTAGGCGTCTTCAACTAATATATTTTGAAAAACAAATTGACTTTTATTTTCATTTTTCAGATAAATAAAATTGTAATTAAATTTGTACTATTTGCCTTATTAATTGTAAACCAACATACGTCACTAAGAAATAATTGCAGGATCATATGACAGGAATGACTTTAAATATGTAATCTAGTATTTCCTAAATAATAATAGATGAGTGTCTAGTGTTGAAAAAAAACAACATTCAAGTTGTTGGTAAACACTAACGTAGTCAGACACTTTAGAATGCGCTCGTGTATCACTTGGTTTACGAAAGTTACCTTTCCTTTTGCGGTTTACGAAAATTCCCTTAAGCGCCTCGATGTCTCGCCCCCACCTGGAAAAATTTGTGGGCGCCCTTGGTTGGAAGTACTTCTCAGTTATCAGTTCTGATAGCGTGCTTCTTTATCTGCGACTTGGAATGGGAGACGTTTTGTCAAGGATAATCTCAATCTCGAGGCTGAGACGTCAGTTTATCAAATCCCCCAAACGTACACAAACTTCGCGAATGATTATCACAATTCGATNACCGGGTCTAAGTGTGTGTGTGTGTGGGGGGGTGGCACAGGGGGGCACGTACCCCTCCCAAAAAGCGAGGTAGAAATAGAAAATGAAATTTTTTACGTCGAAAAAAATTCAGTACACACATTGAAAGCAACAACTAATAAAATCTGTGTAAAAAGGCGACTTCATATGACACACACTTTGCTTTTATAAATTTCCTCTCTTACATGGGAACATGAGCATGAGTTCCGATATTTCACTCTTTCTAGAATATTTGCGCTCCACTGACATTTCAAACCACTTATCTGGTAGAAAATTATCCCAAAAAAATGTACAATAGAAAGATCATTGAAAATAAATAATTTGTCATTAAAATAGTGGCACTTTATTAGTACAATAAATTAGTGATGAAAATTTAATAATGACATTGTGTGATTCATGACTCAGAGGAAAAATTTTTCTTTATGGGCCCCTCCCAAAATCAAATCCTGGTTCTGCCCCTGCTCCCTGCCACACGTTCTGTATACAAAATATCTTTCAAAGAATTTTTCTAATGTTCTTCATAGTTTTAATAAAGAAATATTGTTAGTGATAGTAGTTATTGATTGAATAGAGATTATCTTTCTTTTTTAAATTTATTTTGTCCAATCGGTTTCACGACCTTACAGAGGTTTGAAAAATTTACAAGAGCTTTGGACAAAATTTTCTTGACTATGAATTCACTACTCAGAAGGATAAATAATTTAGTGAGTGATATAGATTATATACAAGGACTTTTGAAAAATAAATTACAGAGTAAATAGAATTTAAGATGGATATGCCTCAATTTGATAATTATAACTTATCTAGATAAGCCATAAACATATAGCTTGCTGTAACTCAAGAAATTAGAAGTTGTAGATTTGAACATAACACTGTAAAATAATTTATTGGTTTACTAACTGCATATCCCCATTTGCCTTGGGCTCCCAATGATAGATGGAGAACATTTTTGATACAAAACCAATAAAACATGAAAAATTAAACTTAAAAATTAAACTTTTCATCTTCAGCTCAGAGAAAGGGTCTGACAAGGATAAATTATAGTTGAATGTTAATTGTCAATAAATTACAGTGACTGAAGATTTGATTGTGCGGTATATAAAAACTAGACTTTTAAAAATATTTTCTTGTTTATTTTTACATGATCTAACTTAACGAGTCTTCTAAGTATGATAGGTCAGATAAATATTTATGTTAAAAGAGGTATTGAAATATTTTTGTACATTTATTTACTATTTAGACTTGGTAATTAGCAGGAGACATGGAAGAACTGGGAGAAGATGGAGAAGAGGTGAGGGACCCCCAAAAATCAGCCCCAGGTCCCATAAATCCTCTCAGCTATCCTGGGTACAACCCCAGATGATGAAAGTAGAATTTGTAGTAATGGATGAAGCAGGTCTGGAGCAAGTTTCATTGGAGTACTTCAGTTTCCTTGCCTTTCATTCCACTACTACTTTCACTCATCAATATTGGCTCACATCAGTAATATAAATCAGACATAAGCAACCCTTCCATGTTGCCACCTTGGCTCCATAAAACCACTTAGAGAGCTCAAGGGAAAAAAAGCCTTGTGCAGTCTCCCCATAAAAAAATTAATAAATTAAGTCTTCAAATTCACAAAAGAATTAGATACTATCTTAAAACTATAATAATTAAGGAGTACATTCGGCACTGACCTACCTGAGTAATCTCAAAATAGTTTTCCACATTGTTTGAAATAAGACAGAATTTATACCAATGTATATCATCGGTAAAGAAGGTGATTTAAAAAGTTCTTTACAAATAATTAAATCATTAAATTGAGTTACAATTCCAGTAACGGTCCTCCTCAAATTCCCATCTGTACGTAAGATGTGAGTATATAGTGAGTTTTATTCCAATTTAGATTTAGAAGGAATAAGTAATCGTATAATAATAAATTAATTATTCTATGATATACATTGTGAGAGTTTAATTAAATTGTATTAGGATGCCACTAGAATACAAATAAGCATTGACAGTGTTTCAATCAAACCCGGGGATGGATCTAGGAGAGGGAGAATGCAGCTTGTGGCTGGTAGAGGGTGCCAGGATGAAAAATACTTTTTGATAAAACCATCTGGAAATCACAGAATATAGTTAGGCAGGCCCACGAGTTAACTGCTGGACCAAACCAAGGTAGGAGTCATATAAGGAAAGTAGTAGGTCTTCTTCTTCATTCCTGTTGTTCTTTTCAAGAGCCTAGGGCATCCATGAAAGCCTTCCACCGGACACGATTTGCTGCCAACCTCTTCACTTCCTTCTGTTTTCCCAAGGTCTCCTGCTTCCTCAAGCATATTCATTCTCCTTGTTCCCCATGGTCTTCCTCTCCTATGCTCCTCCTGTGGATTCCATTCCAGAGCTTCTTTTTCTATGAAATTATCCTGTTGCCTCAGAGTATGGACAATCCATGGACAAATTAGTTTATTGTTCTCCATGTGGTCATATGCAGTTTGTACTGTTTTTTTGACAATAAATTTGTTTTTATTATCATCTCCATTTCCTTTTTTTATTTGTTTATCAATTGAGTCCTTGCCAGCAAGTTCCCAAAGAGTCTTGTTTCTTATTGTCTGGGGCCAATGGATGTTGAAAATCTTTCTGAAACCTCTATTGACAAAAGTTTGTAGTTTCATTCTGGTGTCACTGTTTATGGCCCAGGTTTCTGTTCCATACAAAAGAACTGGAATAACTAGAGTTTTAAAAAGTTTTAGTTTAGTTTTCCTTGAGATGTATCTATTTCTCCATACTGCATACAACTTGACAAACACTGCATTCACTTTTTCAATTCTAGATGTTACATCTTCTAATGTTCCCCCTTGTTTGTTTATTTTGCTTCCAAGATAGGTGAAAGAGTTCACATTTTCAATGCATTGACTATGTACTATCAATGGGCAGTGAGATCTTGCATGAATACGCATATCCTCTGTTTTAGCTATATTCATTTTAAGCCCAGCTCTATCCGAGATTTGGCATAGCTTTGAAAACTTCTCTTGCATGTCTGATTGCCGATGTGAGAGCAGACAAATATTGTCTGCATAGTCTACGTCTTTGATGGTTTCCATCATTTTCCACCTAATCCCTCGCTTCTTATCAGCTTTTACCTGTCTCATTATGTCATCTGGGACCAGAATAAACAGTAACAGTGACAGAATGCATCCCTGTCATACTCCATTTCTTACTCTGATGGGTGAGGATAGTTTCCCTTCATGTAAAACTTGACATGAATACTCATCATACATGGCCTTTATAAATTTTTGTATCTTTTCAGGGAAACCTCTCTTTTCCATTACAAGTAGTCTACTAACAGATTATAATACCCTATGGAGACATTTACACATTATGGGGATCAGTCAGGATCCAAAGTGTAAGAGATATGGCATAAACTCTATTTGTGCAAAGCTTTTGTTCAAACCAGATACCACTACCTAAGTTTTCATATTTCCCAAACCTAGAGGATATCAGGAAGGCTAAAATCCAATCTTTGGTGTCCATAAGCGAGGCTCTGAAGTTGGAATAAACCTAACTGTACTAAGGGGTACAAAGGCCCTTTAAACCTACATGTGGGGCTCTTCTATCTGTGCCCACCCACACTCTAATCTATCTATATAAAACCAAATTTGAACACCAACTTTTGGTGAGACAAAATCTACCAAGCTGATTTAAACACACTTTATTTAATTTGACATGTAGTCTATTCTGTCAAGCTTTATATTTCAACCATTGTCACCAATAAAATGCTGTGGTATGACATCTTTGAGTTTCTCTTGAACCTTAGGTCAACTATTAGGATTTATAAATATATAATGTCACCTATTAGGATTTATTTAATTATATTATATACAAGAATAAAATAAATTAGCACAATATCTGCATAGGAAAATTCTTTTCATCATAAAGCAGACAAGTTGATTTTTGTAGCGAGTTTGATAAACAGTGGGATTCTGAATACCAATCCTTTCCTGGGTGACGTGAAGACCGGGTCCATACTTGATCAAACCAAGACATTCTACAGAAAAAATTTTGCATTTTACTTCTTTCCTGTATGATGAGATAGAGAAGCATTTCAAGTACTTTTTAATATTATTAACACATAACATTTTAAAATTAGTTTATTGTCCTCCACGTGGTCATACACAGTCTGTACTGCTTTTTTGACAATAAATTTATTATTCAACATACATTAGAATTTGTTTTATACAAGAAATTTATATTAAATAAAGAAAATTGTAATAATCTTGTAGGCAACACCCTCTGTGTTTGTCATTAGGGAAGGTATATTGAGTCCTTTACTTTATTTAATGTACAATCTTAACTTCAATTTAATGCATTAACTCACACCTCTTCCTCACTCCTATCTTTTTATAAATGGTTTTTATTAATTTCCCAGCATATCAGTATAATAAAATGCAAGAAAAATACATGTGAATTGTATAACCACTTATATTATTAAATATTATTATTCAGAGAAGTTTGAAAAAAAAAAATATATTACACTCAAGAAATTAATTCCACAAGATTTTCTTAAAAATCACTATCTTCAACACCTTGAAAGCAAAGTTTTCATGGCTAATTACTACACAATGAATGACTACTTGAGCCAGCACAAGAGAAATAAAAATCTACACTTGACACATTTAGTAAATTAGTTTGTTGTCTTCCACGTGATCATACGCAGTTTGTACTGTTTTTTGACAATAAATTTATTATTATTATTAGTTGAGACTGAAATAAATGCTTCATTTATTCTGGTGCACAATATTATCATTCTCTCATCATAGTTATAATTACTGGTTAAAAACTGAGAAAAACTATTTGAAATAAGTGAATTAATTGAAATAACATTAAACAAGATAAGAAAATAAGCTCCCATGTAATATAGTGAAGAATACTACAAAAAAGATTTGAAAAAGTATTTCAACAATAAAAATTTTCATTATTTCACCTACATTGTAAAGTGAAAAGAGGCATACATTATATTATGCCATAAAAATGTGTTGAAAGAAGAATTATGGAGTAAACTTTTATACACATCACTCCATACTTTTTCAGTCAAATGATTTAGTACTAAATTTATTGCAAAAAGCAGTTACAACTATGTACTACCACAAGGAGGCCAGTAAACTAATTTACTCTCCAGAAGCAAGCAAGGGGCCATCCCATCAATTTTGAACAAGGGCCCTAAGATAGAGGTGGATTTATCATTTCTGAAACCCCAAGATAAGAAAAATAGTAAATTACATGTTATAATATCAACAGAAAACCAACAAATTTATATTTAATAGAATACAAAAAAGTTTTTTTAAAATGGCATTGTTACCAAATACTTAAATTAACCTAAATATTAAAATAACCCTAAATTTAAGATTAGTTAATACAAATAGTTTTAACATAACTATCACTCCCAGGCCAGAGCCAAGGAGCATGCAGGGAAATAGTTTAAAAATGTAATCAGTTATTTTTGAAGGTACTGTAGCAATGTCCTAATAAAGTATAAGATGAATTGAAGTATTTAATATTTAAAAGAATAATAAAAAAAACAATGGATGGGAAATAGAAACTCAGATAGGACTTCCCTCCTATTACCATAAAACTTCTAATACAATTTTCAATCAATACTGCAATTTTTAATAACATTTACATTACTATTTACATTACTATGTATTTTATGCTACTATTTACATCACTATGTATTTTATGTAATACTTTATTATCAATTTATTTAATAGCTTATTTACTTATTTAATAGTTGCCTGTATCACACACCCTATCAGATCCAATTGCAAAGTCACTCTCTCAATCTTTGTACCAACCAGTATAATGTATTTGTAAAAATATTTGATAAATAGCTTCTGATAAATTACAATCTCACTTACATGAAAGTGTTATTACTGAAGAGCAAATTTTGGGGGTTCTGAAATCAAGAATTATGAACTAATTGATTATTCTTCATTCATCAATAGCTTTACCAAAGGTTGATTTATTTTATTCAAGTATAGTCAATTTGAAACAATGTTTGGATAAAATAAGTTGCAAAACTTATTCAAATCATATTTAAGTGGCAGGAAACCAAACCAAAACACTTATCTCTGATGGCTGTTCTGGTAATGGTCAAGATACACATTCCCTATTCAAGATTTTGTATTATCAATTGAATAAAGAAGTTTGATTAAACAATTAAAATCATTTTATCTATATTATTTTATTTACAACTAACTTCTAAATAGGCACATTTCACATAAAGAAAATGATATTTTTTTGGTCATAAGCATCTTCCTTTTGAAAACTAAAAACACTTTGGGGTCTGTGGAATGCAGAATAATGATTTCAACGATTTACTAGTTCAAAAAATTTGGTGACTGCTGGACTAAATTATATGCTGAAAAATGTTTTATATGTTTGTGAATAGTAAATTCAAATTAACTCTTCAATTTAAAAATGAAGAAAGCCATTCATTATCAGTTGCGACAAAGACACATTTGGAAATAATTACAGAGAAATAAAACTGTTGATTTAAGTCAGTTTTTATTTAATTTAAATTCATTGTTCCGTTAAAAACCATCATATATATACATATTTCAGTAAGACATTTCGACAAGTTTCTTTTAAACGACGAAGTCTCAACTGTTCAAACATAAAAAAATCTTCATTTTAATAATAAAACATTCCCAACACCTCCTGTGCTTAGCTGCTGCACTACTCACGTCGCACCGCTCTCTCCTTCCAACTCGGCACTACTTTTAACCTAAGCAAAAATCAAAACCATGTATTACAACGACAGGATATGCAAAGAGGTATTCTGACTTCCAGAGAATATCGCCTATTTCTCATTGCAGAGCACTCTATGAGAAGTTTTGATTACTAACATTGGTACTCTTGATATTTGCCACAAGGATGAGCTAGACCATTTGGTAAGATTTTCGCCACTTGCTACATCGATGTTTGCCTAATATCAATTACAGAGCCCTCTATTGAGTAAATTGTGAACTATTCTGTAGAGCTCACGGGATACCTCTTTCTACTTCCTGTTGTTGTAATACCAACTATGCTTTTTTGCTATCTGTGGACGGTCCTCGTATTCAGTGGATAAAAACAGCAAGATGGGTGAGGAGGTATTCCTCCAGCAGACCGGTCAGAGAGTCCCAGAATTTGCGTGGGATATTTGCGGTGTAAAGTTGAAAGGTGAAATAATTGAACTAGTATTTTAAACAATAAGAATGTGTGATTGACAAATAATATTTTTTGCAAATTATGACCTCCTGAAATATGAAATAAAATTATCTATCATTATCATAAACATGTCATGGATCAAATTATTATCCAGTGAGTTAAGACAATTGAAAGAAATAACATCCATACATAGTTAGATCTACAATTAGTTGTATAAATGTCATTAAAGACAAAATTTTAGTTTAGACCTATTTTGCTTACTCATCTAAAATGAGTATCTCATTCCATTACTGCTGAAACTAATGCATCATTATTTTACAGACAAAGATCCTTCTAGAATAAAATGCATAGTAAAATATTTGATAAACAAAAGAACATTTTTAATATATAAGCCCTCAAAGGTTGGTGAATTCAAGAAACAAATCTTAAGTTGTTTCTCTTTTGTGTGGTGTGAAATGTATAGAAATTAACTTGTACATCTTATATTATTTGTTGTATCATTTGTATTGTAATGTGTATGTAATAATGTGATAAAAGGGCTTGTCTTGTTGTTTATATAAATAATCAGTTAAAATCATTCCTCTTTATTAGTTTGGTCATATGTATTAGTTAGAATGGATGGTGAAAAAAATGTTATATAGCCCATTTAAGAATGGATTGTTTCTCAGCACTACTATTTATAGACAAACAATGATTACTAGAATTTATAATATTGTTATTATCTAATAACATTTGAATTATTTAAACCAAGTAATTTAACACCCAATTTACCCTATGGTCAGAATTTATTTTAAGAGACCTTACTTTTATCTGTAGCTGAATATGACTGAAGATTTTAACTAAATATGAATTTGAAGATACTATTCGAACTAAATGGTTGATCACCATTACAATTTTCAGCATTCAATTTCACAGTTTTATTATTTGAGTTCCAATTTTGTGAAGTAAATCCTTACCCTAGTATTAGGTTATAAATGTAGGTGGATCAGTCCTATTTGCCTCATCTGTCAATCATTATGCCTGCAGATTTTTCTTGTTAAAAATGTGCCGCTACTGCTGACTTTTCTGTAAGTTTGAATATTATACTTCTAGAATATTACATTTTCTTATATTTTTTAAGTATAAATTTTGTTTTGTTTAGTCAATGAATAATTTGTCACTATCAGTACATTCAATTTTGTAAATCTCATTCTATTATACTGAAGAGTTCATCCTTTACTTCACCTCATTAAAAAAATGTAATACTGTAATGGTTGTATGACAAACTCAATTTTGTGTCCTCAGATTTTCAGGTGTTTATTGTGAATAACTGGACTATTAGTAATTTCTTTGAATAGTAATTCTAAAAATACATGGTGACATCTCTGATGTATTTTGTTGGGCAATGTTTATTACCAAAAGCATAAAAGTCAATTTTTTCAGTGCTGACTATATGCTCTAATTTCAAATTATTTTTTACTTAAAGGGATGTAGTTGTGCTGTGTCAGTTGTCATTATAAAAACAAACAACTACAGAACTTCAATAGCAAAATCAAATGTTTTAACTAATCAATGCGTAGAAGATGGCCATTTGATGCACTGGGAAAACATCAGGTTATTAGACAGGGAAATAAATTGTTAAAAATGTTGTGTGTGTAAGATGAAGTGTACTAAAACTATATCAGGGAGTTTGAACTTATGTGGTGGGTACACAAAAATTATCGGGTTCTTATCCATCAACATAATTATTCTCTGAATTGGTTTTTTTCTTTCATTTCTCTTAATTTTCCTTTTTTAAATTTTGTATCATTTCCTTCATATGTTAATAAGGTACTGTAATATTTATGTATTATCACCTGATTGTGACAATGTTGCAAGTGAAAGAAAATTCAAGCCTGTAAAAGGCAATAAAAAGAGAAATCACTAATCTGAATAAAAGGATACTATTATCCTTAACAAGGGCTCTAATGATCTTGCCATTGACAAGCCCTAAAGCCCCATAAAAAAAAACTGACTTAGTGCCAGTAAACTTGGGTAAGGAATACAAGACCCACTGATTACGAAATCCTATAGCATACCCTCATTAAAATTTTTATTTTAGTAGGGCCACTTCTTTTTCCACGAGTATTTTTATTATCATGAGGAGTTGGTGTGGTGCAAAATTAATTACTAAATAAACTTGAATAATAATGCAGATAAGACTTTCAGTGGGAAAAAAAAGTTCCTTAGGGTAATTAATACACATACTGCAATGAGTAGAGTTTTTGTAAATGAAAATTAAATTGTCAATTTACTAGAATAGTTAGAAAGTCAAAAATACCTTCTGTACATGGTGCTTTCCATCTAGAAACAAAACAAATTTACACTATTCATTTACAGGGATTAAAATGAAATATTAAACTATGGAAGGATGTCCACCACACAAAAGGTCTTGGTTGAATCAAATTAAGAGATTTCACTAAACAAAGCAAAGTTCTGATACATCACCCTTCATTTACATAAATTTTAATAATTAAATTTGGTAATGTTAATTTTCACCAATCAACTCATGCAATATGGGGGGTGGGGGAATGATACAATTTTTGAGGAACATCAGGAATGGATCATATATTACAGAAAACCAGTTAAAATCATTTTTTTATGAAAGTATTTGTTACATAGTTAATTACCTTAAAGAGAAACTGTCCAGCTAATGTCTTACTACACTGTACAAGTGGAACTGAATGAAGTACACTGAACATCAAGTCCCTTTCATAAACTTCTATTATCACTTTTCATATATCACCATCTCGTATCTTCAGGTCTACCTAATGATAATTTAGCTGCCTCTTCATTATGTTTTAAAATACAAGGCTTAAGACATCTATAAAGCCAAAGAATAAGAGTTAAAAAGCCAGAACTACTTCAGAGAATTAACAGGAATTGAAGAATCCACAAATTGCCAACTATACATTAGCAGAAACTTTCTTATTCAAATTTAATACGAAGAAATCTGACTATCAAAAAGGGTTGTACTGGAGTTAAAAAGAATTGTCACATTGCATGTACCAAACCAGTAACAAGAAGCTGTGAAGAAAACAAAAACCAGTTGTGTTCCAATTCTTCACGAGGCAAAACTACACTTAAAGATTACAAGAAATTTAAAATTATTCCTAAAATTGAAGTTATCATACATAATCACAGATATAGGGAAATGTCACTGGAACCATTGGTATTACTTCAATATGGCAAAAATAGATTTGTCTTTTCAATCCATCAAGATGCATCTGGAGGGTTGGTATTTTTAAATGGTTGAGATCACAACTGTCATCAGTTAGGGAGCTTATTTGTTTTACCTCACTGTAGGCCAGGAAAATGGAAAACACTTATAAGATCATGGGCTTGTTTTATTACTTTTTACCGCACAATTTGTTGTTCTTTTTAAGCCCATAGGAGCAGCACTTGTTTTAAGACGAATATGGCACACATGATAATGTCCTTCACATCTCACAAAACATGTTCCTTCCAATACAAAACTACTACTTTTCAACATCTTTCAAAAATCATGGACAGAGTTTCCTTCATACATGCATAAACAATCACAATATTGTATACATATCTCTGTAAAATATATTTATACACTCAATCTTGTAGAATTCAATGTGTAACAAACACGCTGCGTGGACAACTGTAACAATCTCCTCTGGGTAGCCCTCGTGATCTCCGTCTCCAGTGCACATTAGCCTGCAGCTAGACTGTCTGGTAATGCTTTCTTATGGACCGGGCCAAGCAGCATGCAAGAATGATGCCCAGAAACTGGAAGTAAATGTTCTTGTTAACTGAATACAATTTTTTTTTTGTTTACACTCTTTATTTTATTTGATAAGTCATGTATACTAGTGGTTCTCTTTAAAATGAAGTCCCGAATCATTGTACTACATAAAAGCAAACATTACTGCCAAAGCTTAATTTTAGTTACATTGGGTTGCATTATAAAATAATTTTAGGACATTAATAAGAATAATTAATGATTTAAAAAATTTATATCTGAAAATTTATTGCAAGAAAAATTTATTTTAAAATAATTGTTTTATTACTATTATTCTAAATTACTCCTCTGAATACACTTAAAACAAATATTTTTAGTACCACTGGAAAGAAGAATAGCATTGTAAAATTTAAATNTAACTTTTTATCTTATCTAGGAATTTTTGCTGAATTTTTTGAATCCGCCTCTGCCTTAGGGCCCTTGATCGGAATTGATGGGATGGTCCCTTGCTTGCTTCCGGAGAGTAAATTAGTTTTTTTTTCCCTCCACGTGGTCATACGCAGTTTGTACTGTTTTTTGACAATAAATTTATTTATTTAATTTATTTCATTGTAAAATTTAAATTATTTTTCTCTAATTCTTATCATTCATGTAGTCAAACAAAGCTTTCACTACTTTCTTCGGCATTATTCCTTATTCATAAGTGTGATGAAGATATATTTGAATGACTACAATATAGGTTTTCAGAAATAGGCTATTCCATTGTGAATCAAACATTTTACTAGGTCTAAAATTAACTAATAATTTAATAAAAGAAAAAAATAATAAATAATACATAAAGCTACTCCAAAGTTTTCATGATTAAGCTCAGATCAAGAAGTTGTTGAAAGTAAAAATTTTTAAAAAGGATTATTTATTCGTTCGTGGAGAACTGTACCTGTACAATGGCAATTCCTATACCAACACCACCCAAGATCACAGCATTATCCACAACAAATACATGCATATCTTCAAGACAGCCACTTTTGTAAACATTTTCAGGTTCTGAGGAATTGCACTGTATTCCTCCAATTGTACCAGATGGAATAGAACAACAAGAGTTAGGCAAACTGTCATTGTGAAATACAACATTCCAGGATGTGTAGTTTTGGACACCGCAACAATGGAACTGAAAAAGTATTTTGCACTCTATTAAAGCAAGTTAGTGAGCAATTACAAATTATATAAAAGACTTATCTAATAACTGAATACATTTAGAAAAATATTATCTTATTTGTGAAATCTGATCTAATAAATTGTGACTGGAAATTACTCGAACAACAAAATTTAGAACAAGAAACTATACTTAAAACCTTGACATGAACAGATAGAAGAGGACTCAAAGAATTACATAACTAAACTAAAAAACAGGGTATTAATTTATTTTTTTATCTGTCTCTGTGTAACATGGAGTATAAATGAAGAGGTAGAATACAAAACATGTTATTTCCATTTTCATACATTTGAGCTACACATTCTTGAGCTACTTATCCAAGGCACTTACTAAGATACTAGTATATAATGTTGTACTTTTTTTTATAACTAGTAACTCACTTAAGTGAGTGCCACTTAATATTTTCACAATGAATACAATTATACAGATTTTAATTTTCTTAATCCATTTATAATTTTGACTAATTTCAAAAATAAAACAAAAAATTACTATTTATTATATCAATTGAATTTTTCTAATATCCAGTAAAAATTGCTCTCTTTGGTACAAAAGCATTATACCTGTACTATTTCATGTCTTTTTTAGCCGAACAAAAAGAAAAAATTAGATGATAAGCATAGCTCTGCATGCTCTATCAACATTAGCTCATCAAATAAGAAAATATATTTCAAATTGTCTTTTATATGTAAGCTTGAAACTTCTTTCTTTACCACTAAAACATTGCCTAAATTGAAATAATATGTACTTTATTCTAGTTCTTCAATTAACATGTACTTCACAAAATAATTTTTCTCATCCTTCCATTCAAAGAAGAGACACGAAACATTTGAAGTATCTCAACCATGTATACATAATTGATAAGATAATTTCACATTTACAACAGTAGATTTCTTATAAGGTAATGAAGGACTACAATTTTCACAAAATGCAATGCATTCTCATATCCTCCTCTTTTTTTATGAAATAAGAATAACAACAACAACAACAATACTAACCTCACTTTGCATTCCATCCCAAAGGGCCGTGTATTCTGTATTTTTTGAATATTGATTCATTGTGTGATTTAACTGTAGCATCAGGACAGTCTCTACTTTGTTTCGTAATACATATCCAGCAATGCCAGCAGCAAGTTCCAGGATGAATATAACGACCAGTAACACTGAGAACTACAATAGAACAAGTTTTACCTTCCAAAATTAAAAAAAAGCACCAAGCTTAAGATGTAATGTGGTCAGTTTACCATTGAAAGAAAGTCTCTTAGTTCATTTCTTAAGTCATTGCCTAAGGATGGCTATGGCTGTTTTTTCTTTTTTCAAGTGAGGAGAAAGAAAAATAATTATGTTATAATTTTTTTGTAATTTCTTAATTAACTTCAGTACAAAATACATTATTTGTAGTAAACAAACAATGAATATGTTGCCAATTTTTAATTTTAATAATATATTTTTTTCAATTTTACATAGCATTTCTATTTTTGGCACTCTTTAAAAGAAGGTGGTCGATATATAACAATTGGTTAGTAGTGGTAGCAAGCTTACAAACTAAAGTAATAAGTAAAACTGTATGGCAGTGGTGGATCCAACGGGGGAGGGGGGGGAGCATGGGGGGGCACATGGCCCCCTGCTCCAAACAAATAAAATACTTTTCTTATAAACGTTAATTTTACTTTGACATGTTTTAACCGGCAAACTCATTCTTTCTTAGTAATAAAGTATGTGATGACATATTGTTGGGCAATCATATGATCTAGACTATATTCCAACATTCACACTAGAAAGAGGGCACCAAAACCAAGAATTGTGTATTTTCATAGGTCCAAAGATCATTGATTTTATTTTCAGTAGAGAGTGGATAGTACACTTGCACTGCCTCAGTGACATTTAGAATGTAATCCAAGGCATTGTTTTAGATTTTATGCCTAGTTTCCCATTTTCACTTTCATTGAGCCATTCAGACAAAATGAAATGTTTAACCAAGGTAAAGTTGAAAAAAAGGGCAACTCTACAAAAGGGACGAATGATTTAATAATTAAATTTTTTGTTTTTATATTTTTATAATGTCTTAACATCAATCAGCTGATTTAAAATACATAATGACAATATATTGACATTTGACAATCAAAATAAGAAAGAGAAGAGAAGAATTAATAAAGATTAAAATAACTCTGAGCTTGAGTGAAAGTCTGCTAGAAAAGGGAAATTATCATTACACTTCATGCTTGTCAATATAATGGCATATTCAGGATGAATGTATGGATGTGGATATTTCAGAGCATAAACAATATCATAAACAAACTTTGGAATTCGCTATAGAATATGAGAAATGATGTTGCACTTAATAAATAAAGAATGAATTTTTCAATGAAATCACATTGATTCATAAGAAATTTAAATAAGTTAATCTTTTCAAATATTAAAAACAATAATACATACAGAAATAAAGTTTAAAATAAAAATATTAGGACTAGAAAACTGTACTCTCTGCATTTGTTTCATGGTTTTATCATGGAGATCTTTTTCTAGAAAGTGATTCTTTGAGCTTTTACAGAGCTTTTACTTTGATTGAATTCATGTCCTTGATTTTGTGCACATGTACTTCCCAGTCTCTAGAAGAAAAAGAAATATCACTACTTCAAATGTAGTTGTCATCGAGGAGTGAATTCACGTTTACTGTGGAGCTCTTACGACATAGAGCCTTATTTACCTCGACTCATCACTATTTATTATTTCCATTTCTGCTGTGTGTCATTTAAGGTACGAAATAGTGTTCTGAGTAAAAGGCAGCTAGGATTGGATTGTTTCTTAAAATAAAAACCGGTTAGTTAACTAAAAACTACAAAATATTTGACAATTTCATAAATTTTATCCTGAATGCTATGAAATGCACGATTTATTTCAATACCAATTATTTGACAATTTATAAAAATTGCCTGGGATTCAGTAATAGCATGTGTGCAAGACTTAACTTTGGGGGATTTGAAATGTTTGACACAGAAACTGTAAATATAAAATCAATGCGTAACAAATGTTTCAGTTCACAAGTCAATTCAGGGGTGTCATTTGAGGGGGACAATTACAATTGCAGTTGCTCCATCGCTGGCAAAATGTCAGACCAAATGGTCACCCAGCACCCACACCAAAGCAAATAAATAAAATGAATGCCTGGATTCCACACCTGCTGTACAGGATAAAAACTACAGAAAATGTTTTTAAATTGATGTTATTTCTATTATTATTTCATTTAAAATATTCAGGAATATTTTTGTAATGTTTAAAATTTAGTCTAAATATCACAAAAAATTAATAATTTGTGTAATAAGAAAAATAATGGCCTTAAACCTGATTATGCTAACAATTATATTTGCCAATTAACCTTCTCAAAAAATCTAGCATTAAAGAATGCAAGTTATGTGTCTAAAAAAAATCTTTTTACACTTATAATTGAATTTTGGATAAACCTATCCAAATGCAAATGGAATTGTATTATTTACATTGTTGCAAACTTGTTTCAAACCTTAAAAAAAACAAGGCAGACTTGTTTCTTAAATTCATTATTTCTTTATCAAATTGCCACCAGATCATACAGCAAAAAAAAATATTTCAGGAGCGACTGACATCGCATTAAAAATTTTAAAACTTAACTTGGAAATTATGTCTCCTCCAAATTTTTTTAATATTTGTCAAATAATAAAAATCAATAAACTAATGACAAATTAACAATATTTTATAACAATAAACTACATCCATTACAAATTATAAAATTATTTGGAAATATTAACTCAATCAGGTACCAGACCTTGGCCATGCGGCTGATCACAACAATTTCTCTACTGTTTTCCGATTTACAATTTGTTGAGTGAAATAAAATGGAATAATATACCTCTGCCTTATGTATATGACAAAATCTTTCACAGCAATGAATGTGGACTATCAGTAGATTTGATTAAAATATAAATAACTTAAAATACATTTTTATATAGTTTGGTCCCTATTCTTGATAAAAGTAATATTTTTATATGTACTAAATGTTTGTTTACTGAATATGGCATAATTGTGTATGTAAAAACTGTATCTCATCCCTGTCAGAGTTCTTCCTTTATTTTCTTTCAGCTACTCTTGACTAAAATTCGGTATCCAATTTTGCTTCTGGAGAGTAAATCAGCATTTTTCCCCCCACATGGTCAGAGGTAGTTTTTACCTGCTTTTTTTAATAACAAGTTATACATTGAGAAAATCCTCTTATTTGAAAACTAATTCACACAATATCCAATTTACTTAAGACAGTAGGGTAACGAGAAAAATAGTTACCTTCAAAACAAAATTAAATATTCAAAGATTTCTGATACAGACATTGATAGAAGAATCATCTGTATTTTTTCCTTGAATAATAGCATTAAATTGACAGCAACATTGAATGTATTTAATTTCAAAGTCTAAACATATGATAAAATATTATTCATTAAAAAAATAATTGTTAGTAATAATTAAACACTAATATTTAAAAGGCTAACGAAAATTATGATAACTGATAACAGACTACTGAGCATTAGAAGGCTAGAATTTGCAACTTTAAGAAGCACATCATTACATTTTCATCACTAATGTCTATGCAATTTTTGATTTTCTAGATTAATTTTTGATAATTCTGGAGCAAATTACTCCCCTCATAAAAACAAGTGAAAAGCAGTTTTAGCTTAGTGTTCTTTTACTTATAGAGAAATTTTACCGTAATTGTCATGCAGTGATTCTCCTTGACAGCACCACAACATCCAAAGAATGATATGATCAAAATGATTGATCCAGTGGCAATAAGAAGAGCTGGTACAGAGAAGAAACTTTCGTCCAAGATAGGTTCATATTTGTGGTATGTGGCCTGCACTACTGCTCCAACTGAGATTATTACAATCCCAGAGATCTGAAACATAAGGTGAAAAATTTATACTAACTTTCACACTTCACACCTACAGATTTTAATTTGTACTGTAAGTACATAATCCCTCCGAGAGCATTGAGAGAAAAGAGGGGGTATATTTCACCTACAATGGACGCGTCAGTTGGAAATTGTGTAGTACCATACGGATCTTATTTCGTTGGAAAGGGATGGGTGAATTTTACAAATCCACTCCTATAAAAGTAATGGAATCACTTTTTATCGATTTAATACGTAGGAAAATATTTACCATCGCCAACACACCCACTGATATCAAACAGCACTGACTGAACCTGTCAGTACTGGAATGGACCATCGTGTAGGAATAAGAACCACGGTTAGAACCCACATTTTCGGGCTCGCTATCTTCGCTGTCGAGCGAATAGACGTAGTCGGGCTGTTGGTTGCTATTACAAGTGTACTTCATTTTGCAAAAAAGAAATATGTATCTTTCCTCTAAAAACAGTTAAGTATAAAAGATATGAGTAATTGCTTCAAAAGTAAAACTTTTAGCACTAAAATTTCCAAGACTTCGTGACAAGAAAGTAGTCGATATTCGTATATATCACTGATCTTGCACTCTAAAGTGTGCATATCATAGAAAGAAAAATCTATGCTCGTAAGGACTGTCAACAAAGATAATATGCACATTATTAACAAATCCAGTAAAAGAGTGCAGCACTGCTATGTATTGACCAATCTAAATTGACAATGAGCGTCGAAATGTCGTGTTAGGATTCTACTATGAAGAGGATATAGGTTACACTACTGTCATGGAAAACAGTCTAGATACTCCAGTTTGAGCATTAATAAAACTAACCCGTAACTCCACTCAAAAATGAGACACTAAAGTTTTTTATATTTCATTCTGCGTTAATCAATGTGAATTAGAATGTTTTTACTGCATCCTATTTGAATTTTATCGCAGGTGTAAGCTGAAAGAACCGGTTTGTGTACTCTCAATCTGAATATTGACTTTGAAAATTCATTGCTCAGAAACCATTCGNTTGTGTACTCTCAATCTGAATATTGACTTTGAAAATTCATTGCTCAGAAACCATTCGTCACCAAAAAAAAAAATTAATATATCTAGAGACACTTATTGCTTAAAGGTTTACCGATATTGAAATTGATCGGATGTAAAATAAAGTTCTTATCAAATTAGTACGTTCTCTCTGAGTGGTCGTAAAACAATGAAATTGATCTTGTAATGAAGCTATTGACCTCAGTAATTCATTTTTTTATTTTATAAACTATTATTATTATTATTGTGTTATATTATTATCATAACTGCCCCAAACGGCAGTTAAAACCTTATGATTATGTGAAGGTACTAGTTTATGTTTATTGAAATTAAAATACATCTTTCTAACCTATATTACATAAATCAGAGAGTACTCTAAAATATTTTTTGGGGGGATTCACTAAGATGATTATTATTCAAAATCTTAAGCCAATTTTTTTACCTAATAACATGCTACATTAGAAGCTTCAGCACTGGTACTATTTAGCAATATCTTAATTAAGGTACTATTAAAAGTTCTCTAAAATTATTGGACGTCATTTCCTCATTCTTCAATTAAGTTTTTCAATTTTTATGCTATTTTCTCTCCTTTGGAGCATCTTTTATCTTCGAACGTTGTATAAAATGTAACTGTCCATACTATTTTCGTCGTTTGGGTATGTATTAAAAAGTGTAGGTTGATTGCTGAATAATGTTTTCTTAACTACTGGAACGCAATTAAGAGTGTACGATACAAAAAGTGCCTAACATTTAGAAGAGCTCGTATCCCTTCAATACAGCATACCCATTTCAAACACCGTCACACATGTTGCACGATTGAGTACCTATCTTAATTTTAAAATGCGCACAGATTTAAAACGAAAGGTCGCAACAATTTTAAGAACAGTTGGCACTATTCTCCATTTGAACGACGAGAGACAATTTTATCTCAAGTACGTCTTGTCACAATTGCAAATATTAAACAGTCTTAAGTTTCGTGAAAAATTATTCTCATGAGTTGACAAGTCTTGAGATAATTTTTCTGAACAGCTCAATTTCTAGTGACTTCTGATGTGTCAAATTTTTAAAATAACTTCGTATCAGCGCTATCCAATTGGCGAGTTATATAGTTCATTTTACGTTGTTTTTTTTGCAGGAGAAGGGGGAAGGAAGCACAAGATTCGTAAACACATTTCTTTAAAGAAACGATACTGACGGGTTGGCGAGATGTTTACTGCTCATAACTGACACAAACGAAAGAGGAGTGTTTTTCGACGGCCAGACACCCCTTTACTTCACAAATAAAAATTAATAATTTGCTATTTGTACAAATGCCTATATAGCCAAGAAACTTGCTTCTTATAATTAAGTTACATCATTATAACATCGAAAAATGATCTCCAGGTGCAATTATATAAGATATGAAAGTTGAAGGTATTGAGAAATTATTTCCTCGCGTCGAAAGCTTTTGGTCTTTAAGATATTTGCAATTAAGATTTTTAAATGTAATTTAATGAACTGGCAGAATGAGTAAAAATATTTTCTGGGAAATAAAATTAGGAGTAGAGTCTCACTGACACTTTATTAATTATTTAACTGAATAAGACAACTTCTACATAGTCGAACGATGCCTGAAAAGATTTTATCTCTAACGTGTAACTAACGAAAAAACCCCCCAAAAAACTAGAGCTAAGCAAGCCCGACGTACCCTGAAGCCGTACCATTGCACTGAATTAACCAGTTCGATTGCACAATTACAGCGAAACAATTCGCTTTGTGTTATGACTAGCTTAAAAACTTCGAGGTAGCTTTGAAAGACACTTTATACATCATTACACGAAACTAACTCTCATTCTCATCCTAAAAAAATATATTCAGAAAAAATTTAGCTTGCTATTATTTGACTTGTTTGATATTTTAACATTAATATGTCAAATTATCGAAACCAAATTTACCAGTTCAACGGCGCCTCAATTTGTTAAAATTTAGAATTACGTGGAAACAAGGTTTTCCGAATACTCTTCTTATAAGTAATATGAAATATAGAAAGTTAATATGAATTAAAACGAAAATTAGTACAGGGAATAAGCAGAAATGTGAAAATACGAATACGATAATCATAGAAAAAACATAACTGACTTTCTCATAAATAAAAAAACTTTACCCGACTACAATCATCAGGTGGCTCAGATAAAGAAAGACGAACGTTGCATGTTCTGGACATTGATGTTTATTCGTCGTTCACAAAAAAATGTTTCGAAGAGAACTCACGAGTTGCACGAAAGCTGGAGAAGATTCACCGAGCAAAACACAGAAATTTGCTGATGCTAATCAACTAAATGGAACATGCAAGTTTTCATGATTGCATGGGATCATCTTCATACAGCTCCATCAAAATTTGATCACGCAATGTTTGAATAGAAGCCAACATAAATTGAAATATATCTAATACATCGCGATACACATATTGGTAGGACAAATTACACTATCCAAAATACGAAATCCCATAGCAATCGCAAGTGCAATGAATTAGTGTATAATTATTTTGAGTATGTAACCTCTTAAATGAGAGTGGACAGTGACAGAGGCCAAATCAATTTTTTTGTTTGGGAAGAAATTTACCTGTGATGAATGAAAGGTGATGTAAAAATATATCACGTATTAGTTGTTGCGAAAAATTTGTGTGTGTGTGTGTGTGGAGTAACATTTAAGAGCTTAATTTTAGGATTCTGAAAAATCAAATTATGGTTCTCTTTTAGAGAATTTAAGATAAAGAAAGACCTGCACTAACATTTCGAATAACTGCATCAAACGACAAAAGTTCCAACGCAACTTCGATGCTGTTTCCCCACTATCGACAAAAAAGTTGACCCAGATTGCGCACTACCTTCAGATACCGCCTGCACAAGGTTGGTTCGTTGTTCGCAATATTACGTACAGGCGTGTCAGCATACTTTGAATGAGTGGACTAATTGGGAAGAAATGAAAGTGTTTTGAAGAAGTATTGATTTATGCTCCTTGGTGGTTTTCAGGGAGATATTACGAACATCAACTTCGTCCCCTAAAAAAAGTTCGGGAAATATGAAAAAATCTAAAAAATGCACCCTTATGTTTATTGTATGGAAACTGGACTATACGAAGTAAATTTTTATTTGTAAAAATAAACCAGACAAAATTTACTACAAATTGCACCCTTCTTTCTTTCTCTGAATTTTTTTCTGAAAGTTGTGGAAAACACCTTAAACTTTGCTCCTTTATGTATTTTAAGACGCGAATTACGATTTTAACTTTTCCACCTCGAAAAATTTCGGAAAGTATGAAAAAACATCTAAGAACTACAAGGAAACCACGTTTTTTGAAGGATTTTTGCTTATTGCAGTGTTTAAATTGCTTATGACAGCAAGAATCTAGAGAGCATTTCCNTTCCCAAACTTTCTCGAGGGGACAAAGTTGCAATTCGCAATCAGCGCCCTCAGAACCATACAGGAGCAAAAAATCACTACTCCAAAACTTTCGGGGTAAAAACCCCTAATAACTGAACTAAATATGAAGTTTTATTACAACAATCCATGGATTCATTAGCACTCGTTCTGATTCCTGTTAACGTAATACACGGATGAGTGTAAACATACGCTATTAATTTTTTTTCTATTACGTTCGTAGTTTGATACAGACTTAGCTGTGGTAGTAGTGACCAATGGATACGTACGATCTTTTAAGTAAATAACTTTCAGAGGACTTTATCCAATTTATTAAAAGAATAAAGGGATTTTAATTTCTTCAGGACTATTTTTCCAGATCTTTTTGTGATCAATTAGTCAGTTTTATATCCCTCTTGTAAAGTTTTTGGCACTTAGGTTTTTCATTTACGTGTCTCAATCGTTTATCTTTTACGTGTCTTTTCGTATATCGATGTGATTAACCAATTTAGATACAACTTTATGTAACGAAATGAAAGAAAGCAGCATGACAAAATCGAGCTCACAACCAGGAGTACGAGAAACACGGAAACTCATTTCCAACGTCCCTATGGAGACAGCTCCCTCAACAGCAGGGAGGTTTCTCAGTTGCTATGGTTACCCTTTCTAGATAAGTAATCGATGAATGAACATCACGTTACGACACGGGAATGGATAAGTCATTAAGAATTTAGAAATTTCCTTTATTTTGTTCTGGTCAGCAAATCGAAATCCTGCTATTAATAATTTTCAGGAAAATTCATCGCCCGACCAAACCACGTCATATCGAATAAACTAATTCTTTTCCCGCGATTGTGATTTATTATCACATTTTCATTACTTTATCTTTAAATTCATCCTAGTCTATATAAAACAGTTTTGGGAATATGCTCTTCAAATTGGGGAGGCTTGTTTTATTTTTTATGCAGACTTACGTTTCCTAGCTATAAAATGAGCGAAAAGTATGGTCCCCCACTTCGGGAAAGTAGGAATGTAATATTACTCAAATCTTACCCGAAATTCTTATGGACAGTCCACTTTACACCAAATTATCGACACAATTTTTTAATTTTACAAATGCTTGAGTTTTATCTTTAGTACACGATCAGTCATTATCCAATACAAGATTGATGTAATTTCAGCTTGTTAAAAATATTAGATTTTAAAAATAATTACATTCAATAGTAAAAGTGATGTAAAATTATTTTTCACCTGAAATTTAAGAGAGACCGAATTTAATAAACTTTTCTTAGAATTTTACTACGAGTATCCATTTAAACATTGTCTAATAATTTTAATAAGAACTAAATGATTAAATACGAACCATCATTCTTTTTCTTAAACTTTCAATGGACAGCATTAACTTGTGTCATCGGCAAAAGCTTCCTTTCCAGTCAATATTTAATCAGTGTAAGAAATGGAAATTTGCAAATGTGGAAATTTCAAGACCGTTACCACTTTTGAAACTTTCTGCAACACCACCCACACTTAAGTAAGCTCAAGGAATAAACCCGACTACAAATTTAATTTTATAGTAGTAAGAAACTATACATCCATAATAACTTTGAATGCAAGTCTCATTAATGCGTAAAATTATTATATATCCTCTTCCACATTCTTAACCACGTCATGGTAAAACTTCCAGTATGTCAGAATCAAGAACGTTTATCATCAGGACACTAAGTGAGAAGACGCTATACTTCGCAACATGACTGAATTGTTACAGTGCTTGTGAATGAATTATCAAGAAAATAGTTAATGGCAAGTACACTTACCACATTTAACTGGGTCAGACAAACAATTTGAATCTACGTAAATATGAAGGTTAAATTAAGTGATGTGACATTATCACTATCATACCGATGAGTACTTAACCGTACAGATGAGGTTGTTATGCATTAAAAGAGAAGGAAGACATTATGCAACTAGCATCCCGCTCCGGTAGGTTTGACCCCAGGATAAACCCGGTTCTCATTTCACAGAAGGCTGAGTATTTCCTGGGAGTCTATCTGGATGTTGTAGTGTTGAAAAGTCCCCCCCCACACACACACACGAATTGAACCCCAACCCACCAGCCAGAAAAATTCGAACTCTGAACATACGCTATAAAAACGGGATATCCGGTCTCCGGCCACCCAGATGACACGACGAAGGCCTCCCGGTTCCACGTATAATATATGCTTTGTGTGTATTCCTATACTGCGAATACTTTCCCTTCCGAAAATGGATCAGGAAGAGAATTCTGAGGGGTGGACGGAGACAGAGTTTTTGGAAAGTAGATTCCGCAGGTTTCGTTTTTCTCAGCCAAGGCTTGATTCCCGAGTTTCTACGTAATATTACACATCGGCATGCGTAATTGTTATTAATGATATGTTTAAAATTTTCTTCAATGTTATTAATTTAAAAATAAAATCACATTAGTTACTTCATTTTTTAAATTTAACTAAATACATATTAAATGAGTATTACGTACTTGGTAATTGTGGAGCTTTAGCAACATTATTGAAGCATGATACATTGAAAGGCGTTTCTATGTTGCTCATTGTTTTATTGGTATAAAGCTTTTCCGGCTGCATAGCAGCCATCGTCAGTAACATACACTGAGTATTGAGGAGGCACTCACCAAAAATATTCCTCAATACAGTGTATATTACTGAAGATGGCTGCTATGCAGCCGAAAAAGCTTTATACCAATAAAACCATGAGCAACATAGAAACTCCTTTCAATTTATCATGAGTATTACGTGTTTGAAAAATAGTTTAAAACATATTTATTACTCAGGTTATTCTTCTAGTACGTAAGTCATAAAACAAGCATATCCTTTCCTCACCGAGACGTGTACAGAGAATGATGTAAGTGACCTTGCTCAGAACATACGTACCAACTTGTAAATTCATAAGGTAGAACACGACGCAAGAATTTGTTTATCTACAAAGTTCAAAATTATTGCTGTCGTACTGTAAAGTACAAAGTTACACATTAAATGTCAATAAATTTTTTGTGACTTTCGGTAAGTTATTTGTAAACATTTGTTATTGGTTGGTTTTGAATGATTATTTATGTGCTATTTCACAAACGTACAAATATACTTCAATTTCTAAAAAAACTACGTAGTTTTAATTTTATATAACCGAAGGTCTTCGTGTTCACATTTCAGTGTTTCATTCCTTAACCTCATTTGCTTTTACCCTTCAAACCGAAGAAACTTAAAATCTAAATCAAGTTCCGAGAGTTATTGAAATTCCGGCTTACCGTTTGTCACCTTCAGTAAATTAAAAGAACATGGTTTAAGAGTCGAGAATCTGGGACAAACATTTTCTTATAGAGAGCCGCAATCATAGCGAATTTAGTCAGAGAAGCAACTATAAGAATAGTGCACTTGTGAGAGGTATCTTATCTCTGACTCATCCGCTGTGAAGCAAACAGCGCTAGTAGAAAAGCTTCGACTTACTGAGAATGTTTTCGTACCAACGAAGCTATAGGTTCCATATACATTTATGGAACTTTCAATAATGTTATATTTCCGTTTATATTAAAATTGTCATATCGGTAATTCATGAATTAGCTTACCGTTTATTATGTATGTTATATATAGTTAATGGTGTATTAAAAACAGTGAATCATCATTTATTCAGTTTATAATTGAAACAATGCATTTGAGAAACTGTTCATTATGAACACCGCAGTGTCCAGTTGAATATTGGCTATTGATTACAGAGTAAAAATGGCTTTACGTTTTTATTGAATAGCTTTCTCAATTACCCCGTAAGGCTAGGCTATTTTTGTACTGCTATATTTCATATTAAAATCGTGACACGTTTTTTATCTACTCATAGAAATTATACGGGAATTTTTAAAAAATAGTTCCTTCAGAGGCTTTTTCCATGAGATCCCGTACAAATTCAAGAAAGCTTTACTGATACATAGGCCACGCAAAATTCAAAATTTTACCAGACTAGTTGATACATCAAGTTCATTCATTCATTCATTCATTCATTCATTCATAAAAAATAGTTCAGGACGTCCAAAAAAACAGTCGCTAGGTGGCTCAGTCCCCTAATCATTGCCTCACACAAACGATTGTAGTTTATCAAACCAACATATTCAGTGTTACTTTCTGCAAAATATTCGGTCAACTATGCGCTCACTCGCTTTTACTCCTGGAGGGCAGACAGTCGTGGCGGAGGTCGCTAACCGGTTTGCGAGTTTGCGAACTGACTAGCGTTTCGCCCAGACACGGCCTTTACCGCTCTCTGAAATGCACCTTGATTTCATCTGAACACGTTGTGATCAAGATCATAACAGGCAGTCAGATCAACTTGCCTTAAGTGAAAGCTCGGGTTGAGTAAGTGCGTGGGTTGTTGGGCAGCAGCATAGTCTAACATAATTATAGGGCTCGTATGAATATGCATTGAACAACGGGAAATGTAAGAATAAAGTTCAAAATATGAACTTATGATATGCGCTAGATTTAGAAGTACCAAATTTGCACTAAAATCCGATGAAATACATGAAAAATGCCCTTAAAAATCAAGTTATACTCTAAGTCTTGTAACTTCACTAAGAATACTGGACACTTTCACTAAAAAACTCACAGAGCGGGACAGTAATCATCATAGGTGAGCAGAACGATATTAACCTGGGTGGNCTACCTCATCATCTCCTCTTCCTCCTACCTCATCATCTCCTCTTCCTCCTACCTCATCATCTCCTCTTCCTCCTACCTCATCATCTCCTCTTCCTCCTACCTCATCATCTCCTCTTCCTCCTACCTCATCATCTCCTCTTCCTCCTACCTCATCATCTCCTCTTCCTCCTACCTCATCATCTCCTCTTCCTCCTACCTCATCATCTCCTCTTCCTCCTACCTCATCATCTCCTCTTCCTCCTACCTCATCATCTCCTCTTCCTCCTACCTCATCATCTCCTCTTCCTCCTACCTCATCATCTCCTCTTCCTCCTACCTCATCATCTCCTCTTCCTATCTCGACACCCATTTCTTTTCCTTTCCCCTACAACTTCCCAATCTCGCCCGTCCTCATCCATTCCTCCTGACGCCCCCATACATAGTTACAACTTGCGCTCAGGAGTACGATGTAGTACTCGAAGGTGACAATCGCGTTCAGGTGCAGTGTGCGGCCTTGATCCAGAACTAGAAGCTGTACCAATTTCAAATTTCTCTCCACAATCTAACGTCGACTCCATTTCTCGTGAGTCACAAACTCTTTGCGAAAATAAAATAATTATATTTCATCATAATGTCCAATCCCTTTCAAACAAATTGACAGACATTGAAATTCTGGTACACGAAAGTCGATTCGATTTGCTATGCCTCACAGAGCATTGGCTTTCAACTAACAACATCAACGATACTGCTATTTCTAATTATTATTTAGCAAGTTCTTACTGTCGGCAAAATTTTAAAGGCAAAAATCCCCACGGAGGTACGTGTATCTACGTTCGTAATGATATTTTATCTTCTCCACTGACAGGCTACGAGAACTTCTGCGTAGATAGTGTGTTCGAATTTTCTGCAGTTAATCTGACCGACACCGGTATTGTTGTTTTGTGTATTTATAGACCTCCTCAATCAGATCTTGACATATTTTTTCGGAACTTCGAAATTGTTTTAAAACATATCACACATAAATCTACTGAATTATCGTTATATGAGGCGATTTCAACATCGATTTCCTGAGTACATCCGACTCTGCACATTCACCAGCTAATCGATTCAAGAATCTTATCGACTCCTTCAACCTTATTACTACGATAAACGACCCCACTCGCCTCTCCGGCTCATCTCAAACATTGCTAGATCAAATTATAGTCAACAATGGAATCTCGTATCTCTCTGAAGTGTTTATCGCCGGATACAGTGATCACCTTGCTCAAGTATTGACTATTAATAATAAACTAAAACCGCTTAAAATCCTTTACAAATTTACAAGAGAGTTTAATGACATAAATAAATCCATATTCGTAAATTATTTGCGTGAAGAAACATGGAAAGATGTTTACAATTGCCAAAACACCGACGACAAATTTAATGTATTTATCTCAATATTCCTAAAACATTACAACTCCAGCTTTCCCATAAAACGCAAGTTAATTAATACAAAGAAATACAATAGATGGATCACCCAAGGGATAAGAATTTCTCCAAAAAACAAACGCCTTTTATATTATCTTTCAAAACGCTATAACCAATCACCCGAATTCCATAATTATTTTCGTAAATATAAGACTATTCT
>NNCF01131189.1:79878-99176 GCA_002313205.1 Laupala kohalensis | reverse complement strand
AAAACGACAAGCAGGTACTAAAATCGAACAACCGGATGAAAGCCATGTGAAATATCGTTAAAAATTACACGTCAACTTCTGAAAACCGCGAAGAAAATGTTTCTTTACTAAACGATGGCAACAAATCCTCATGACATCGCAAATTTGTTTAATTCTCACTTCTCAGAAGTTGGTAAAATAACGAACTCAATATATCCAAATCAATGTCCTCCAATTATTACCACCCACATACCCAATTCTATGTTCACTTCCGAAACTAACGCCAGTGAAGTCATGGGAATCATCAGCTCCTTAAAAAACAAATTTTCACGAGGCATAGATGATATACCTGAGTTTATTGTTAAATCTTCGTCCCACGCTATATTAAATCCACTCGTAAATATTTTTAATAGTTCTTTATCGGAAGGGGTGTTTCCCAATATATTTAAGAGAGCTAAAGTGAAACCTTTACACAAGAAAGGAAACAAACTTAATATTGGAAATTACCGACCAATATCTCTACTACCCACTTTCTCAAAAATCCTAGAAAAATTGTTCTATAAGCGTCTTCTAGATTTTTTATCAAAATATAACATTCTCTCTGACGATCAACACGGTTTTAGGAAATCCTTTTCCACTACAAGCGCCATATTTTCCTTCTTAAACGATGTTACCACATCTCTAGACAGTGGAGAAAATCCTCAGGGTGTTTTTCTTGACTTATCCAAAGCATTCGATGTCATCGATCACGGAATTCTCCTTACCAAATTGCATTCTTTAGGCATTCGTGGACTTCCACATCAATGGCTAACTTCTTATTTAAAAGATAGATATCAACAAGTAGAAATATCCTATACTAAAAATAAAATACTTGAGCGTTGTCTTTCAGAAACAAAGCCACTTACTTGCGGAGTACCCCAAGGATCAATTCTCGGCCCTATACTCTTTTTATTGTATGTGAACGACATGTCATCATCCACATCAGATTGCAAAATGGTTCTTTTTGCTGATGACACTAATTTACTATGTAAACACGCCAATGCTCAAAAAGTTTTGTCTAACCTTTCGACTTGGTTCCATGCAAATCGTCTCATTGTAAACACTGACAAAACAGTGTCTATGTCATTTCACAATAGTATCACAAAATCTTTACCCCAGGTTTCTCTTTCTTTAAACGGAACACAATTAAAAACTGTTACAAATACAAAATTCTTAGGTCTCCATATTCAAGACAACCTCAAATGGAATTGTCACATTGACAATCTTAATTCCCAATTAAGCAAATTGTGTTACGCATTCCGAATCTTAGTTAACGCAGTTAGTCCACGTATTTCCCGTTGCGTATATTTTGCAAACGTTTACTCCCATTTACGTTACGGCATTACCTTCTGGGGTAATTCCGGTCAGAGTATTCAAACTTTCAGAATTCAGAAGAGGATAGTTCGGATAATTTGTAAATCTCACCCCCGAAACTCTTGTAAACCTTTATTCAAGGAATTAAATATCTTAACACTTCCCTGCATTTATATTTATGAAACGGTCGTGTTTGTTAAGACCGAATTACTGAAGTGCCACCCTTGCTTTATACGAAACAGTCTCGTTCACGAACACAATACTCGCAATAGTAATAATATTCATCGCCCTAGAGTGTCAACCACTCTTTGCCAAAAAGGACCTTATCATTCGGGAATCGTTCTATATAATTCCCTGCCCAAGAATATAAAAGACATTATGAAATTGAATATCTTCAAATCCGCGGTTAAAAACTACCTCCTGCACCAGTGCTTCTACACTGTAAAAGAATTTATTGATTTTAATAAAAGTTAAATTCGTCTTGTACTTTATCACGCCATTGCTGTAGCACTTTTTAAATAACTTATAACAATTTCAAAAACTATTTTCTTGCATGATTGTGTTGCCGTATGGCTCATATTAATTTAGTTTTATGTGTACTCAACTTTGGCACGGTTGTGTACATTAATTCTGTAGCCCCATCCTGGCCCGGGTTTTTCTCCGTTTTTCCTTCGGGTAGAGGCGGATTTCTTATACAGGTTCTCTAGGCTTTGTCTAGGGGCGTGTTTATTGTAACAATAAATCGTGAATTTAGTTTTTTTTCAACTCTTATGATTTTTAAACACTATACTCAGAATAATCTATAGTTCGATAATAACTTGTACATGTAATTTTTTTGCGTTAAATTACAAACACATTGTCATTATATATGTATTATAACTCGCAGCTAACTTTTTATCTTATCTAGGAACTTTTGCTGAAATTTTTGAATCCGCCTCTGTCTTTGGGCCCTTGATCCGAATTGATGGGATGGTCCCTTGCTTGCTTCCGGAGAGTAAATTAGTTTATTGTCCTTCACGTGGTCATACGCAGTTTGTATTGTTTTTTGACAATAAATTTATTATTATTAATATGTAACCTCAGAAAAAAAATTGAACTTGAACGGACTGTGTTTGTTTGTTTTTTGTCAAGTAGTATTAAATTAGTTTGTTGTCCTCAACGTGCTCATAGATAATTTATTGTCAACAGTAGTTACAAACTATTTATTTATTGTCAGTCTTACTGGCTTCATGTTGGTACACAGTAGCCAACACTTTTGCTTCGACATCGTCCGTAAGAGTAATGACGAGTACCTCGCGTTATATTGGCAGTACTGATTTCTGTAAACATATCTATCGCCAACACTGACCATTAATTCAATTCACTAGCTTCTGTAGCGCTATTCCGTTCGAAATGCATCGACCGTGTGGAATGATTAAATGAAAATATGGAAATCCACGTGCCTTAGTTTGTTGTATTGTTATCTTGCGATTATTTGTTGTAAAGAAATCATTTTGTGACCACTATTAATATTTATTCGGACATTATATTTATGTAGTACGTTTCGTAGTGGTTGGCAGTTCGTATTAGGCAACCATATTGCAATATTTACAGTAAAATTACATGGCTGAGTTCAAATATGTATCTACTTAAAACTGAAAAAGGTGCAAGGGTAATTGGATTAGTTGAATAATACCACTGAGCTCGTTCATAGAGTACATACTACAATTATAGAAAAAGTTGGTAAATTCCGATTAATTACAATTATTTAAATTAAAAATTAAACCAAAATCTTAAAAACTATGCACTATTAAATTAAATTATAATGGTCCCACGAGGATATAAATACCACAAATAAATTCCTGGAAGTCATGAAAAAATGTGCAAAATATGGAAAATACAAGAACTAATTATAACATAGGTCAATTCGACCCATGGTGTGTGCCAAAAATTGTAGTTCCAAGTACAGTGACACGACGAGTCAAAAGATACAAATTCTCACTCAAATTCTGGTGGGTCTCGAACTAAAACGTAGTTTATTTTATTGACAGAATCACAACATTAAAGCTACCTTCTTACGCTTCATTTAAGGGTTTTAAGTAATTAAAATCTGTTAGAGCAATCCTCGGCGAAAGGTAGCATGTCTACGCATTGACACCAGTTTTGTTTTCCTTCGGGTAGAGGCGGATTTCTTATAGACTCGCTAGGTTCTTGCCTAGGGACGGCATCTATTGAAATAATAAATTGGCTAAAACAAAATTCGAGATTTAACAGTCACCAAACTTTGCATCTTACGAGTCTGCTACTTTTCTCCACGCTAATCGTCGAGGGTAAAGCTCGCCCTGTTTTAATTCTTTTCTGGAATTGCTCCGAATGAATGGTAAAAGCGAAATCCCGCCCAAGCAAGATTTTCTCAAAATAACTTCCAGCAGCGAGTAGTCCTTGCACGAGAAGGGAACAAACAAGCACCTACTCTTTAGCGTCATTAACACGTGATTCCTCTGGCGTGTTATCTAATAGATTTCCTCATAACCAGAGCAGCGATCGGAAATATATTTTCATTATCTAAAGAGGCACGTAAATTAACTGATTTATCACTTCACATTTATAGTATTTATAAATATTACGTCAATAAGTTACCTAACTAACATTATGTACGTGGAATCTTCAACGGGATCAAATTTCACATGTTACGTGCTTCTATCATTTAGTCTTCGCATGATTCATTTTTGTGTTGTAGCTCGCAAGTAACACCAACTCGTAATCATGCGTAATTTTCCGTTATCGAGCTGAAAGAGATAAATGACTAAACATCCTGCATTGGATTTCCTTTTCCTTTTAATACTCAAAGTTTCCGATGTAGTGGCATGCAGTCCTGTATAAATGATAAAATATTTTTGATTCGCCTTCTATTTGGTTTTATTGTTTTGTCTTTGTAAAGACGAATGATTAGAGGTAAGTGTTGGAGCACTCTTATTACTCTCAGGAAAGACATTCAAACCCTGTTACATGTGGAATTTGTTGTCATAGGGAAAGATGGTGTTCTACCAGTTTCCCATTTTTCATCATATCTCTTTTATATCTTCTTTCATTCCTTGGCATCCATTCCCTTCTTATGCATCACTTCGGGGTCTCTGAGTGAAATCTGCTGTGGAATTCTGCCAACGTCTCTACATACACTACCACATAATAAATACACGAATAAAATCTGTTACGACATTAATATGAGACTAAAAATGAGGCATGTAGATGGAAAAGATAAGTGCCAAAAACTTTTTTTTCTCGCAAAAAACGTTATCCTTTGCCTCGCCAATGCTGGAGTAATTAATCAAAGTGCCTTCTGTAAATAGTTGAAAGGCGATGAAGGTCAAAAGTTACGTGGGCATATATATCGCCGCGAGGTTGACATATTATGCAATACCAGTCGGGGAAATCGGGTATTATTATATTTTTTTTACAATTTTTTTCAATAATTTGTCGCAACGCCCAGCAAAGTGATGGTCATCAAGAGTGGCATATACACTTCTGGGTACTAACCGTGGTACTTTGAACGTTTTTTGGAAATCACTTGTGGCATTTCGAACATTCTCCACATTAATTATTTGGCATTTACAACGGTTTCAACAGGACACCTTAAATTTGGACGGAAATTTGTTTAAGCACCATTAGTTGCAACGTCAAAAAAGAAATATACGAGATGCAAGTTAAAAGTGATGCGAAGGAGAGGGATATGAAGAGAATATATTATATTAGGTGATTGTGAGGTATTGAAAGAGTCATGTAAAAAATCGAGAAAGCTATCTTATTTTGTGGAGCCAACGATGTCCGCTACGCTGTTAAAAAAGCTTTTTGCAATAAATAGTTCAGAAAAAGACACGGTTTTCCTACGTAAGAAAATATCTTAAGAATTCTAACCCCGGAGTGACTTCGTTTAGATACGAGGTGGTATGTGTATTTGTTTTAGATCTAAATAAAAGATTTTTTCATTAATTTTTCATAATCATGGCATTGTCAGTTTTTTGTGTCATTCCAGTAAAAACATTTTCAGGCACTTCAATGTTTTTAAAAATTACATGACTTATTTGATTCGCGCATTTAACTGGTTGGTCTGAACTTGAAAGTACACACTAGTACCAGGGCGGTTTAGCGGGTTGCGGGTAACATTTCGTGTACAGAAATTTCTTACAATATTTTTGAGATTAAATATTTTTACCGGCTCGAAACAAGTTGTACAGAGTTATTAAGTTCTCTCGAAAGTGGAAGATTGTGAACTTGAAAACAGTGTCAAAGGGAAGCTCTCATCCAAACAGTCAAAAAAATAAATAAATTTTTATAAATTTTAAAGTGAAAATTCACAATCATATATGTTAAACTTTTACAAGTGTTGAATTCTTCCTTTTCGCTACATTAAGAATAATCCGCATAAGCCAGCTTCCGCTCATAAAAATTAACTCTATTGGCTATTTTGATGAAAACTTTCCCAGAGACCAATATTGAACTTTCACAAAATTCTTCCAATGAGAAAATCATACTCTATAACTTGAAAACTTTTGATGACAACTCTTCTTGTTATATTTGTTTCGGAACCTAAAATCACCATATACAAATGAGCTATAAGACCGGACATGCTTTATGGATCAGAGTGCTGGGCGGTACGGAAATGTAAAATAAACAGGGTACGCGGTTGCTAAATATTATAGACAATCAAAACTATTTCACATATTACACATCACTTTATTTACTCCAACGTTTCAACACTGACCAGTGTCTTCATCAGGGCATCTTAAATCAGTTACACACCTGAATTAACAACCCATCTACCATTAAAATATATATACATCAAGTCATTAATCATATACATTTGTAAAATCTCGGTGATATATAACCTTGTCAATCTTTCTGTTCCGAACAACAAAAACCAACTAAAGTGGGATACATTAAATAAAATGAACAGGGTAAGACAATCAGTAAAGGGGTAAGGAAATGTGATTAACAAAGACAAAGTCACAGAAATGAAAATGCTGAGATGGGTAGGTGGGGTTACGAAACTCCGAAACGAATATATTAGAGGGACATTCCACATCGCTGAAATACAAGATAAAATGAAGAAGAATGTATGCGCTGGTATGGGCACGTAATGCATCGATATGACCAGACAGGTGATAGCTGTAGACGAAGGCAAAAGAAGCAGAGGACGCCCACCGACCGCCTGGATGAGAACCGTTTTTAAAGATATGTTCGCGTTGAGCCTAACGCCAGAAATGACGCAGAATCGAAAAGTGACGAAAAAGTTTCAGGAGGACTGACCCGAAATAGGGAAAAAGGCCAGGGGATGTATTGATGTTTCGGAACTTAATCCTTGAGTTACAAAACAAAAACTACACATTTAACTATATATAAACCAAGGAGTACATATTGTACGATACTAAAAAAAGCGACGATTTTGTAAACTGAATAAACAATATAAATCTAAAAGTTCTTTGTAGTTTCATTTATTTGTTTTTAGAAACAACGGAATACTTCATCGACCTCCTTCAAAAGCAAGAATTGTGTTATTCCTCTGCCACTTCCTAAATCACTCCTCGTTTCTTTGTCCTTGAATGTGTCATAAGGAAATTCTCTGTAGTTTTTCTTACTCTTCTTCTCCCTCCTCGTACCAGAGACATACGTGCGTGCGTGGGTAGCGTTCAGAGCAACGCACTATTGATCGGCGAGCGACATTGAAAACAACGTTTAGGGAGAACTGCGTTTACGCGCAGGCGTGCTTAACCACCACTCGCTTTTGTTACCCTACTGACGTCAAGGAAGATAGTTGACAGAAGCACTTATCCGCACAATGTTGTCACGCTCAGAGACCTCAATTTTTTGTGGCATTCTAGTACAGAATGATCAAAGAAAGTTTTTCGAAAATGAGTGATTAATAAAATAAATATTAAGCTCACTTACTTTCTTGGTTGGATTAACATTTAAACGAAATAATTTTTAAATATTTTATCCTTTGTTATGGTTACTCAAAAAACGGGCAAGATTTTTCAACTAGACTTCAATCTTCTTGAGGAAGCGTATTCACTACAAATTACTTTATCAGTAAAATTAACGCAAAACACTGAAGAGTATACATTGTTACATTTTTTTAAAGATTGATTTAGAGTAAAAAAAGGCCATGAGGTCTGTTCTTCGACCGTAACAAATTTAAGAGGGAAGAGTTTTCGGAAATGTTTGGTTACTAGTGTCTTTAGTATGTGTAACCAACGTTGTTCTATAGTGAGGAAAACTCAACACTAGCAATAAACATCAGGGAAGTAAAATCTCACTCCAGTAAGAGGAAAGTAGCAACGACGCAACCAGTCTTTGTACGTAACACTTCGAAAAATATGTTTCTTCAGTCGGAGGCTGCTTTTTTGCGTGCAGAGGGTTGGCACTTATGGAGTGTGGGTGGATGGACGAGCGTGCGTCCGTGAGCAAGCTACCACGCGAGATAAGATTGCGTGCTTTTGGTCCACGCGCTATGCGTCACCACTAAAACATTCTTCCTTTTAATAAGTTATGGAAATTTCCACTGTTTCCAAAAAGAAGTTACATAAGAAGAATAAAAAAATCTTTAAAGTGCCGACATTTTTAATTGTAGGGTATATTTTGTAATATTTCAGTGCATATTACAGAGTATAAATAGTTTTGAGTGATGCGAAAACTATTTTACATATTTCTGTGTTTGTCACATTGCAAGATCACGTGTAATAGGAATGAGTACATCAAGAGAATATCCGTGAGTACTTCCTTCCCAGAGATAGTACCAGAGTTTGCAGAGCTTGAGGGAGACCTGCAAAAGATGAGAGACATCCGCCTCTATTTCACCTTGAGCTATTTACAAAGAACTATTGACTATATTTGCTACTATCATTTTAAAAATAGTTTTGAAGTTAATTCTTAGTGGCTTAATTATAGCATTTTCTCGAACTTCCTCATGAGTTATAGTAAGCAGAGCTAAAGAGATCTTTCTTGAAACCCTTCAATACGACAAATATATTTAAACGTGTTAATTGCACAAAAATTACTTCTTACTACATACAGAATTTCTTAGATAATTGTATGCGAGGCAAGTGCCCTGATAATCCTGTTAGTAAGGCTAGTACCTTGATCATAAAACTGACTTAGTTTTAAATTAAAAGAGCAAAACTGATTTAATTTTATTAGTTTCAAAAAATTCAGTAACATGCGAGATTTCTCGGCGATGATTGGATGACATCCATCACAAGTATGAGTACATCAGACAATCTTACGAAACTAACATGTGATGCCGAGGGTAGTACAGGCTCATTACCTTCATATCATAGTAACGCCCTAGAAACGCCATGACATTAGTGGAAGTAATCGTGTAAAAACCTTAGCGTCTATTATTCGAACTAGGTAATTCGTATTTAGGCAAATAAACGTAATAAGTTATTAACGGTACGAAGAGTGTTACGAAGAGTAGGGAAACGGGAACGTTGACGGTCGACATATAGTTGTTTGTCCCTTTAATTGGGCATTTTCCATAGAAAAATATTTAATTATTTAATATTTAATAATTTATTCTAATCAAATAATAGCAAACAAAGAAAATTTAAATCCAATAAATAATTTTTGAAATTGTACTCTTTGTTTAGACAAATATAACTACTAAATTGACGGTAATATCTAATCACTATCAAAAAACACTCCTACATGCACCTTAATACGAAATCTTGTCCTGTTTACACAAAGACCGTCTACAATACAGTAAGAGTCTTAATTGGAGTTCGAATGCAGATTTCCCGCCATGTTTATGGATCTGTGTTCAGTTTCTGGTTTTAGATGGTAATTTTTATGCCATTTTATATTTCTTTACGTGGCGTCCATTTCACAGCCATGTGCTTCTAAGTCAAAGTTTAACTTAATATCTAAAACTATTTTTAAATGATTTTCATAGCAAAAATATGGTGGAATAATATTTTTCAGGTATTTTAAAAATCCTTTCCACAACTTGTTAAGTACCCAAATATTATAGGTAACTAATTTTGAACGCGGTGTATCAATTGTAACAATTTTATTAAGTTCTGAAAGATGTGTCGAGTAAATATAACTAGAGATTGAGTCACCAGAGCGCCAGTGGTACAATTCACAAAGCAGTAGAGTAAGTTCTATTTACCGAGTTGTATAAATAGTCACCAACTGCTCAAAGGACAATAACACTACATGCGATGCTTCCCGTGTTGATTGAACCACATTTCCATATCGCTCAAGCTAAAGTATGTCTTAACTGAACAACTTACGGATGAAAATTGAATGAAAAATACAGTATTCTTTGAAAAACGACCGTAAAAATCTTTCCTCTTTTAGAAGAAATCACTGAATCCGCTTGCCTGTTTATCGAGTAAATGGAACTCAAGAATTCTCTTTGAGAGATTTTAATCACAGCGTTGACGTTAAGTGGCAACAGACTTGTGAAGTAAATGAATTTTACAAATTGTCTTCTTTTCAAACTTAAGAGTTACAATTGGATAATCTTTTTAGGTTATATCTCAGGAGTATTAAAAAACTTCGTCTTCTTTCTTATTGCCAACATTTCGACGAGTTTGAGGCTTCAGAAGGGCGATACACAAATACAGATATGAAAAATGTGAAAATTGTTGACGTATGACAATAATTTGAAAAATAATCCTAATAGTTCATGTCTTCCACAATTCTTTGTCCATCTCCAGGTTTCTCCTCCACATTGCTCTTTGTTCTCCAGGGTTCCAAATGTGTACTGTCTATCAGTTTGCTGTTGCCACTCCAATGGGTTCACCCTACCCCAAATATAATGATCCACAAATTGTTGCATCTTTTTTAATGTTAAACGTGTTTTCTTCTTTGACCAGATGTCCCATTTTTGTTATTGTGTACTTTTTGTAGTTAGGTTGATGATACAATACGACAGGAGAAAGGTTCAATGAGATATATTTTAATACCCTTTTCCCACTAATCTTTTACCGTTTAAAATGAAATTTATTTCGATCTATGTTCTTAATACATTTTAATATTACATTAACATTTTTGCTGATTTTACGGATCATACTTTATAAATTAATCCAAATATTTCAGTTGGCATTATGAATACTCATTCAAAGTCTGTTACCATTAGATTTGTCTCGTGATCATTTTAGTTCAGCTTAGAAGATTCTATAAAATTTCTATTTAAATACAATATGTGGAAATCTGAAATAATGTTTGTTTCATTTCTATTGAAGAGGTTGTTTTTAAATCTCGCAAAGCGGGAATCTGAGAAACTCATCGTGATAGTTAATTATTCATCCGTCACAGCAATTCTTCCTTTTTGGGGAGTGCGTCTAGTATTAGCCACTGACAATAGAAAGTGAAATAATTCAAAAATCGTCACTAGTACCTACAGCTATGTAATCGGCATGCAAAGCTGGCAGTAAGATAGCAGAACGGGAAGCGATTTAAGCAAATCTGTGCACTTTTACAGAAACTTCGTCAGCATTTGCAACTCTGCTAGACACCTGTCATTCCTGACTGCGGAAAGCGTTCTTTCCACGTTTATCATCGTCGATTCGGGAAATACCAGGAATCCAAGAGTACAATTTCTGTGGTCAGCATCTCAAAATTTATTTCGTGGAATATTCAGGCTCAGCGATGTAAATTCTTTTCCCAAACTAAGGCAATTTAAAAATTTATGTTAAACTTTTGTATTGGGTCCTGTATATGCCGTATTAAGCGTATTTTCTTATTCATATATAATCAATGTACGCAGACCCATTATACATTATCGTAAAATTTTGGCAGAATTCCAACTTTTGGGACATGGAAAGAAAAACTTGACACAAAAAAATATACTTCATAGTTTTGGTTGGTATCTACGACCCTTCTTTAACTATTAGCAATATCTACACTATCAACTAATTTTAACGAAGGTGTCACGTTTTAAAGGGGAAGACATCCAATAACGAACTATTAAGTCCAGGGATTTTAACTGACACTGCGGGAGAATCTGTCCCTAATATTCTACCCCTTGAATTTAATTTCCGGAATAACTTTCCTTTTTCTAAACAATTATTTCACACCTGAACATTAGATTTACGCCAAATCTTTAAAATTATTTTATTTCTATAGTTCATCAAATAATACAAATTAATGAAAATACATATATCCTGGGAGATCACTCATGGCAATGTTGAAGCTAGATCTGAAAGAGGTTAGCCATTTCTCTTCTTCCCCATATTTCCGAAGGTNTAAGAGACAGCGTCTGATGCATGGATGTGTGGAAAGATTATTTGAACAGAGTTCAACATTTCAAGGTTGGGTACATTTTACCATTAAAATCTATCAAAATTAATTATTTGGAATGTCCTTGGTATGGAGATCAGAAAAAGTCGAAATTTCAAAGGACTTTTCTTTACAGGTTATGGCAAGAAAAATGCAAAGTATGGTTAATATTGATGAATTACAAGAGCAGAAAAACAATTAAAATCGACTGCTAATAAGTAGATTAGTCTTAGATGACTGTTCACTATGAAGCTTACTAATGTGTCCGCCAGATTTCGATTGAGTTACGCGAGGCGGACAGTTCACTTAACGTATAATCTACGTAACCGAATCGTAGAAGCAAAATTATATAAAGGTTGGGAACAACGTTGTTCTCATGTACTAAAGCTAAAAGTGAAATGAAAACAGAATTCAGAGGTCTTCACTATGCGCTTTGTTTATTAAGCAGAGTAAAGTATTTTCTTTTTCTCTTGATTTTAAAACTAGTAATCACTGTGCGCGTATTTTGGGGGATTTCGTCGTATAATTTAATTTTAAAACTGACAGAAGTGAAAATTTAATATTACGAAGTAGAAAAATATGGAAACGTACAAATTAATTTATAATATTATATGAGAGTCCCGAGTAACGCTGGGCAGAATGAGATAGAAAATGCTGCCATTGAAATACAAAGTGTCCAGTTAGGATCGTTTTAGTTTATTTTCAAATCCCGGGTTATGCCGGGCAGATCTACTTATAGATGTTTAAAAGAAAGCTAGTGCTATTTTTTTTTGCCTCAAATTGTACTATTTACTTCAGTTTCTAAATTTTAATATTGTTGAAACGTTGCGAGCTGATAAATTACCACAATAAATAGTGCGTAGTCCATCGTAAGATCCTACAATATACTAGTATAACTACGCCAAAATCTGTTAAAGTAAGCTTTAGAGTGTTCCGATACCCAGAAACATGAGAATTTTCCGCGTGAAAATTATCTCATTCATTTGAAATATGAAACTACTTAGCGACAAGAAGAGGGTACTCTTTCTTAAGGCTCATATGTAAGCGAGAGCTCATAATCCCTCCGTGGCACAGGTGGTAGCGTTCTAGCTCATGTCATCCCGGGTTCAATTCCCGGCGAGGCTAGAAAAAAATTGTAGCTTTTCACATGAATGCCCCAATTCATACAGATGTGACTACTGAAAAGGGAACCATCCTTCCTCTATCCACCTCCTCCTTGTATTACTAACCACTCCACGTGGGCCAAGTTGTTGATAAACCCAGCCAACCGGCCCACCTACTAGGAATGACCTACCACCCAACTCCTACCTCCTATCGCTCCATGTAGATAAGCTTCAATAGCACGCTCCATTTCTCATTTACAAATACTACAATTACAAGAGTGTGCTCAGTTATTTATTACGAACTTTCAAAGCTCCTACAAAGCTTTTTTGTCCATCGCACCTTTACGGTCTTGGGAAGACGAACCTGAACTTCGTATACTAGTGAATTCGAGTAATTTTTATACATAATAGAAATGTTAAGGAATATTCACAAAAGATTAACGTCTGGGGACGGTATCTATTGAAATAATAAATCTCGAATCAGTGTTATTTAATAGTTACGATTTATCATCAATACTTTGCGAATAATCTATATTTTGATATTAATACGTACTTTTCTGAGTTTTATTAAATACAAATTTGTTGGTATTATGTTAATGTTATATCACGTACCGAATTATTTTTATTTTTAGGAGTGTGTTGAAATGCAAAATCCGCCTCTGCCTTAGGACCCTTGATTGGAATTGATGGAATGGTCCCTGGCTTGCTTCCGGAGAGGATATTAGTGTCCTACAAGCGGTCATACCCAGTTTGTTACCGCTTTTTTGACAAAGTTTACATAATTAATTCTACACACTCGAGGGAATACCTCGTCTTTTAATACACATAAATTCATAAAGTTTCTAAAATACAGGAAATGCATCTAGGAGATAACGACAATGAAATACATTTTTTCATTTTGATTTATCTTTTAATTTTCTTCGCAATATCGCTCAGCTACAATCGTTAAACACTAAATGCCTGGCCACGAAATGCGTATTCTGAAAAATCATGTCTTCAGAAGTCTTTACTCACGGTAGGGAAATTGAAACTTTATTTTACTGAAAAGTAATTTCTTACTACCTACAAGCGAGCGTCAAATTACTAATATCTGTGAGATCAAGTAGTGAGGCGGGACACAGCGGCCTATAGTTATGTAAGTAGGAAACACGCCAAAACCCGTTTGAACAGTAACGTGAGGTCCCTAAACGTCCTGTGGACAACGGATAAGAAACTTCTTAATATGACACGATGGCCAGCCAAGGTCGAAAAAACTGAAGCGTTGCGGAGCTTTGGTGAAAATAAATTACGTAAAACTGTCTCTACCCTCGTTCAACCCAACCGTCGCCTCACAGGACATGCAGCATTGTTACGTGATCACTGCTACTCCGCGCTTATGCTTTGTCCAGTTTCCATTCCACTGACCCCAAAACGAACATGGTGTCGTTTTATCTATATAATATTTCATTGTAATAAATGAAACGTTGCAATCTTTGAATTAAGGAAGCTTCGCGAGTTGGCGAGCAACTGAAGCTTCCTTAATTCAAATAATGCAAAAATTAATCTCACACACACACACACACACAAGGAATTTAGTAAATTTGGTAAAACGAAAATTCTTGTAAATTTGGTAAAACGAAAATTCTTGTAAAGTAAATTATTTCATTTTTTGAGGTTTATTGCTTGTTCGGAATTCTCAACACTAACTATCCACTATCGTACGGTATTTTTTCTTTAACATTTGATTATATTATATTTTCTCAACTGGACGAAAAAGCTTAAAAAGTGCGTACTTCCGGTAAGTTACCAGCATTTTTTCGAAAGAATAATGTAAAAAAAATGTCCACATTTTAAGTGAAATTTCTTTAAAATTTGCTCAGAAAGGGATAGAAAGTTGTACACACTATGATTCAGGGAAATATTTGCTTCGAGTTTATAAAATGTTCGAGTGTGGACAAAATAAAAAAAAACGAGAAATCTACATAACGCGCCAAAATGGGTCAACAAATGATGGTGTTGGTAATTCGTTCTCAATAGCCGAAACTGAAATGAATCAAAAAAGTCTTAAATAGTTTGCCACATAATTCCAAACTTAATTTTCTTTAATTTAAGAAAATTCTTTTCAGTGATATCTGTAAGTCTTATACCAGGGGTCGGCAACCTCTTTTTTGGCCGCGGGTCAAAATCAACCAAAATATGAGCATTAAAGAGACGTTTGGGTCAGAGATATTTTCGACATGGATCTTGTATACATAAACACTTATGTGTATAAGATCCATGGTAATCGAACTAAAATGTTGTTCTTGGTATCTATTTTCAATTTTTTAAATTCTCAGAATGTTCGTTTCATGTTTATGTTTTATAATGTATTTTTATATATTATACTTTATTTTCGGAACTAAAGTGGGTCACTTAAAATTATCAAATGGATCACTGTGACCCTCGGGTCATAGGTTGCCGACCCCTGTCTTATATGTTCTTGACAAGAGTTGTGTAGTTCAGTTCATCGCTTCTTCATATATATTCTCAACAATTATTTTCATTCGAATCCTCTTTGGTCATTCCTATGCATCCCTGGCATAACTTGTCAGTTAAAAGTACTTCTACAAATACACGTGTTCCCGTATATTCATACAAAATTATTGATTTTATTAATCAATAAGAATTTAATAAATTTGCGATGTCCTGAGGATTTGATACGATTTTGCCATCGTTTAGTAGAGAAATATTTTCTTCACGATTTTCAAAAGTTGACGTGTAATTTTTAACAATATTCCACATGACTTTCGTCCGGTTGTTCGATTTTAATACCTGCCTGTCGACAACTTTATTTTTCGAAAAGTAGTCTATGCAGCTAATCTTACATTTACGAAAATAATCATGGAATTCGGGTGGTTGGTTGTAGAGTTTTAAAATATAATCGATTAACTGCAGAAAATTCGAACTACGCAGAAGTTCTCGTAACCTGGCAGTTGAGATGATAAAATATCATTACGAACGTAGATACACGTACCTCCGTGGGGATTTTTTCCTTTAAAATTTTGCCGACAGTAAGAACTTTCTAAATAATAATTAGAAATAACAGTATCATTGATGACGTTAGTTGAAAGCCAATGTTCTGTGAAGCATAACAAATCGAATGGATTTTCGTGTACCAGAATTTCAATATCTGTCAATTTGTTTGAAAGGGATTGGACATTATGATGAAATATAATTATTTTATTTTCGCAAAGAGTTTGTGATTCTTGAGAAATCGAAGTTAGATCGAAGCTAATGTGATTACCAGCAGAACATAAAATGGAGTTTTTATTTACCGGAACATTGAAATTGGAAGAATAGTTTACTTTTTTCCCTCAATACATGGAGTATTTTACAGAGTAAGATCTCACGCTCTACGTTTTGAGATATCTACATTGTTGCGTAAATTTCCGATGCCAAGAAACTAATACTATGCTGTATGGTGAACCTATTCATAAAGATAGGAAGAACCAACCAACAACACTTAAACACTGCGCAAAAACTCAGTCTTATACCAACCACATAATGATTCATATACCCGTATCGTTTTGTGCCCCAACAAGTTGCAAACAATTACGGTACATTAAATTCAGTTTTGTTTAATACGTACAAATCGGGACCGACGTTCCGAAAAAACATTACATCCGTACTTTCTTCTCCGTATACAACATCAAATAATTTTACAGCTGAACTCTATAACTACTGCTTTTAGGGACGTTTCATCTCCCTCTTGAAACTTCCATAATTAACTGACATTTTATCAGCATATGAAGCAAGTAAGTAATTTATGATGCTTTATACCCAATGTGTTCTCCACTGATCGTTAAAATCCACACTAGTGCCATCAAGATCCAGGAAGCCTCTGCAGCGTGGTCGCCTGTATCTTAATGAATCTCCCTAATATCGCCTTGTGTGTACAGTAAATTGAAATTTTCGACAGCAATAAATCCAGAATGTCATTAAGATATGAATAAATAGTGGTTGCGATAGAAGTCTCTAAAACTATATTAAAAGAATGAAACTTCAATCTATCCAAGTCTATTTTTAAAGTTGGATATCTTTCTATGGTGAATACTTTTCAAATTCGGAAGTAAATAAATATAGATATTCAACGAAAGCTAACAAAACATTGTGAAATCTGACAGTTATTATCTAATAGTTCGTATCTAACAAAAGACCATTCTTCACATACTATTTTAATGTGATCAGTAAAATTATTGTACAAAGTTTTTAGTACTCAATTATTCATAAATTAATGACGGAATTGCCACTTTGTCAAATAACTGATTCTAAACGTACTCAACTATGGTTATGTGCATAAGTAGCTCCGGGCGCGTTCATAATGACTTATAAAAATCTCTTCTACTAATCAAAGTGGTACAAATATTCAGGTAAATCAGAAATAATATTCTCAACAACGATTCTGACGATGTTTTAAATGTTTAAGAACAGGTCGCTAAAATTTAAAAGAATCTGACGATATTGATAGACTTATATCAATTGCAAACTGTGTTGAAGTGCGAAATTTACGTTACCATCGCGATTTCTCATAAGATAATACATGATTACAGAGAAAGAAACATTCAAGGATAATCTGACAATTTAATACCATTACATTTTTCATATTGTATCACGACTTCTTTTATATCAATATTCCTGAATACGGAATGAACCAAATTCACAAAAACTAAAATACTAACGCAATGATATTGGGAAATACGTGAAGCATTCGCACGTACATTAATTTTTTACAAAAACAAAATCATCTTAGTTTCTTCACTTACATAATCTTTCAAATTAAACACGATATGACAACTTAGCATTACGTGACTGCTACATTGGAGTGACGACTCAAAGTACCTTGCATTATCAATTAACGTAATTACTAAACAATTAGCCTTACGTTCAAAATGTTAACGAGTCTGTTTCAGCAATGAATGTTTAAAAGATATTAGCTCGCAAATCTCTGAAGAAATTTTAACATTTTCTGTAAATTCTGAAAATTTTACGAAATCATTTTGGAACAAAGATGTGAATATTATTACGTTATATGCGAGATACGTAACAAGATATGTTGACCTATCTTTAAATTTTATTTCAGTCACGTTTCGTCACTGGTTTGAAGACTTCATCTTGTGATGGTACATAAATATTACAGTATCCTAGTAACATTTCATGAATGAAATGGTATAATAACAACTTCATTCTCATGTTCTTCAGGAATCCATTTTGCTCATTATTTGGCCCTGTAGTAATTTCATTCATGACTAGGTTGAAAACTATGTATGTAGTCTCAAACCAGTGACTTCGAGAGTGAAAAAGGTCGTATGTTGATAATTTTGTAATACATTAATGACAGACGATAACAGTACAATTAAGAGGTCGTCTCAATTTTCGAAAATTCTTATGTTCTTAAGTAGTCCCTATATGCTACTGTACAGAAAATTACACGTGGCCCAAATTTATCAGGAATGAACGATTTAACGTACTGTTATGATTTATTATGTTCCGTCTGTAACAAGTAGTAACAGACGAACGTTTTTCGTGACAGACGAACCATTACTTTCCACAAACATATATAATTGTGTGTTATTTATAATTTAAAATGAAATTGCAAGCACCAACGTTCAGGAAGCAAAGGGAAGATGGGAGGCAATTTGGAATCTCTTATTTGAAAGAAAGGAGTTATTTTACGTGACAGACCGTTCTCCGTAACAAGATGGTTCGTATTCTCAGTATCATTCGTTCACTGCCCTCGAAACGTGACAGCGTATCACGTGTTCAGTCAAGAAAGGAAGTTCCACGCACCACACGAAGAGTCCATCTGACAGGAAATTTATTTCCCATCTTTCCGAAAATATCTAGTCAGTTTCAAAAAATTCTGACGTGTCATAAAATCGTGTGGTTGTTTTGCCTCGTCACAAATTGAACCATGAAAATATTTATACTTTGAAGGTAATACTAAAATTATAACAAAAAACTGATCAATCAAAGTTAAGACTTCAGTATTCGGTTAGACGATGACATACCTGGCAAGTCTTATCAAAATGTTGAATTATTAAATAAAGACTTCAATAAATAATATACCTCAATACTCCACATCTCTCCTACCCAATTCAGTCACATGATATTGGTGAAGGGGACGAGCATGCCTCGTTTTCTTAGCTCACCGTGAGTCATAAAACAATCGCGAGAACTAGAACAATATAGTTATTCCGAAGAATGACTAATAGATAAGAAAGTACATTTTCCCGCGAAACTTAAAACTTCGTGACTAAACGTTGAAATTAAGTGACTCAACATAGACATAAGAACTTGTCTACAGTTCGACTCAGCGAAATACAAAGCTTTTTCTTCGTCTTAATTAGTTGGATCAAATTCTACTTTCAACAGATGTCCACAAATGAACTATGAATTGTTTAAGTCAAAGTATTGAATAAACATTACAAGATCGCTGTAACATCAGGACCAGTGCAGTCTATCGATTTTTGAAATATTAACATTTCCAAGCATTTTGCTAGCCGGAAATTCCTAAGGAGATTAAGGGTCGGGCCAGTCGCCGCCAAATAAGGAAAAATACCCGCCACTAAGCCTTCCCGTTCA
>NNCF01131189.1:46340-79549 GCA_002313205.1 Laupala kohalensis | reverse complement strand
TTAGTTATTTCGGGATAGCAACTTGTAAATTTTTGAGATTCGGATAATCTGGGTAGATTTCCGAGTTAATTGATAACACCAGTATTTATATCTGTGTGTAATTGTTGCTTTCAGATAGCAATAACTCTGTAATAACAAATTCAAACTTTTATTTATGATTTGAGAGTTCCTTCAAATTTGTAAATACGCAGATTTCAATTTAACTTGTATTAAAGGAATATTTTATTGTTATTACACGTGTGTTTGATTGCTTGGGGAAACCAAGCTGGTGGCAGCGAACTCTACCATAAAGTTTGTGGTTTATGGTCGAATCCCGCTTCTACCCAAAAAATACCCACATCGCATCTCGGCTTGTGGTGTGCCGGAACAATCGCAGTCCAGTGGGTAGTGGGAATCCAAATTTTCAAGTATTTTATTGATCCTTAAGTAACATTGTAACAGTGTCATGTTTAAATGTTCAGTTATCATGAAATAATTTTAATAGTCAAAAACCGCTTTAATATCCAATACTAAAAATATACGACGTGTACCGGTAGATTAACAATAAGATTTTTATTTCAATCACGTTTCTTCTACAGAGTTTGCCACCTGATGAAGTCTACAATCTTCAGAGGAAAAGTCGTGTGATTGGTCGATATGTTATACGGTCTACATTTCAATGTCATATTTTTAATATATTAACAATATATAATTCGAAATAAGGAATTATTTTCTTGTCGACAGGAATTTATATATGATAGTCTGCAAATAAAAATAGGAAGAAAAATAATACATGCTCGAAAAATTAATGGAAACAAGCCATNAGGAAGAAAAATAATACATGCTCGAAAAATTAATGGAAACAAGCCATCTTGGAAAATTTTCATACAACATAATTAATTAACTCAAGTGGCCGACTTGTAAAAAAAAAGAAAAAAACAACACTATAGCGAATTATCAGGATTTTCAGTTCTCGCTCAGAGCTTAATAGCCCTAACAATCCGATGAGGCCTTCACGCACAAGTCTCTCACCGCACCAAACCATATTCTGGGATCCAACGGTCCTTGCTATGGAGATTATTGCGTGAAGCCTGTTCGCTTAATTTACGGCGTGAAGCTTGTTCGCTTAATTTACGGCGTGAAGCCTGTTCGCTTAATTTACGGTACGATAAGCTAAAAATGAGAAAAAACGAAAATATACGTAGTTAGCTGTCTAATTTCTTCTCCCAAGGGTTAACGAATGGCAAAACCTGTGAACTCAAACCCCGGGAACACAGTATTCTTGAACTAAGTAACCAGCAATTCTTCGAGTAGTTAACTGGCTTGTTTAAATATTTTTCTTTTTAAAGAAGAAAAATTATAAAGCAAAACAAAAATAAATTGTAGAGAAGACGACTATGAAATTTAAAATATGACTATGAACTAACGAATGAATTAATTTATAGCGGGGAGGGTTTTTTTTTACAGTGAAGACTGAAACAACGAACTAGGAGCAACCTCTGAATATTGAGCGATTGTGGAGAAATTCAGTCAGTTCTCAGAACAGGTTGGTTGAGTAGAACCAAACGAAGTAAAATGTACTGATTGAATATCGGAACGATACAGATTGACATCACTTTGACATGCAACGTTACTCGAATAATTCTAAATACAGTTCTATGGTGAAATAGGGTATGTCTGGTTTTAAAATCAAATCTGGAAAATCCCCTATTTAAATTTGTATTGTCAAGTTATGATATATTATTTCGAATGATTTAGTCATTTAATCCATATATAAAGAACCACCATGTTTGTTCTCCCCTTGTGTTTAATTTTTAAACGTTGCTATGTATCTAAGAATGATGAAAACATACTGGAACATAAGAATTCTTGCGAAATCTTAAGTAAATATACTTTCACATGAAGTACTGACCCAATCAGTTCACAAATCCAATCATTTTAAGTATCACTTGATGAAACATCTTGTTTCAGTGTTTCATTGATACTGATGAGCATGTCACCGAAACTTAAAACCCGAAGAAACTTAAAGTTGCCGGAACAAACAAAAATTAATTAATACAAACGAGAAAACTGAATTAATTTGAGTGTTTAGGATTAAATCAAAACAGTATAAAATGTTGAAGCAAAACACGGACAGGGTATCTTTTAACTCGAGGCAGCTAACTACCTAGAAAAATATACATGGCACGAAAAAAAATTTCAGATAAAAAGTTAATACTTTAAAAGGGGACATCTGTCTGTATTAAAACAAACTTGATCTCTACGCTATTTTTCTTTTAGTTTCATAACAGTTGCTGTAATCGATGAAAAACTTGTTTTCGGTTTTTGCGATGACAACTTTGTTTCTGCAATACATTTGTAATACTAATTTACACTATTTTGTTTCAAATACTTGATATTATGGTAAGCCATGGATGGATTTTGCTAATTTGTATTAACTAGTTGACCATCGTTTTTTGTGAAGCAGGTATGTTACAAATTTTACCGACAAATTGAAAAAAACTTCACATAATAGTTACTTTTAAATATACCGTCAAAATCTGAAAAAAGAACTTACTGACCTTTGAAAATATTTTTTCAGTAAAATTTTATTTTTGGTAGGATGCGTATTTCTCGAGATATTTAGCTGTCTCACGTTGCAGAAAACATCCGGTGTATTACCTCTCGCATTAAATCTGCGAATCAATCTTCTTCCCTACCCTCAGCTTACGCGCGTCTCTGGGCATCGATCACAAATTGCAAAAGGGAGGAAGTGAGAATGATGGAAAGAAGGAAAGGGGGAAGAGAGTAAAGGCAAGCAATGGGGGACGAAAGAGGGAGATAGAGGGGGAGGTGGCGGTCGGGAAATTAATCGCGCAGCCGCGGTCCAACGCTGGAGCTCCAGCCTCCCCACGGGGAGGCGCCGCGTCGATAAACAACAGCGGTGATACACACTACGAATGCTCACAGCTACGAGTGTGAAATTCGTTATCAACCACAGGCTGTTCCTGAAGGGGGAACTCGCAGAGTCAACAGAATTTATAATAATACGAGAAGTAACATGGCACTCATCAGAAGGAAATTAAGATATACACGTACATTGATTATATTTATTTACATCCAATATGACAATATACAAAAAGTATACAAAATTTTCACACCCTTCCCGGAAGTGATAGACAAAGCTATCAGTGTGTGGGAGGTGAAAAAAGTAGATTAAAAAACTAATATGATACAAACAATATAAAAGAAAGGGTAGAATAAAAAAGAATGAAGAGTAAACCTCCGATAAACTGGTGGCATATATGGTGACAGAACAGAGGAGCAATTTAAAACACTTTATTATAAGGTAAGGACACTATTCATAAACATACAAATAAAATATGAACAGCATAATGAGTATTTCGAAAGTTCCATTACTCTCCAGTTATAATTTTAATTTCTCTTTCAAGATGTTTTTCGGTGAAAATTAATTCATAATAACTTTGATAACCCAAATGTGGATTTCACCTAATAAAAGAGGACACATCAGGGTTTTTTGTAACAAGCAGTACAGCACAACTTTGCAATTGCACAGTCACATACTTTGAACTGTATAGAAAGAAAAAGTTTGTTTCCAAAAACAGTTAAATGGAAATAGTTTACTTCATACGAAACAAAGATACGATTTTATACGATTAGGATTGAAAAAAATCATCTAACACTACTATACGACTATAAGGAGAAAGATGGGCGCCAAAATACTTGTGCGTAACGAAAAAGTACGTTTAAAAAGCCCTGCAGCTTACATATATAGAAAGTGACAGATATTTTCAAGTTTTAGAAAAAAGAGAATCTTCCATTAGTTTTTTTGTGATTCCGTAAATGCTTTAGTTGGTCTCGAGAAACTGAGCTTTATATTTGTAAATAGATGGTTTATTTCCTCTTAAATGATAAAACCTTTCTTTCTAAACATTTCCCCAAAATATTTTTTAATTACGTAGCTCTGAAAAAACAATGATAGCAAGAATTTTGTTTTTGTGAGTCACTTCATTTAAGTGGTGATACAAATTTTTACAATGCACGATAACAAACAAATTAAACTCTAAATTTCTCATTGTTTAATCATTGTAGCATTCATTTTCTGATCGAGGTGCCAGAGATACAAATCACCATACCCCAATGTAGAAAAAAGGTCATGTAGAAACTTAAATACCTCGAATTATCGTGGGGGTGGGCAGACGCAGGAAAACGCATTTGACTTTTACTCCTCTTTATAGTTCATGGAATAACAATGTTTTACTCAAGTAAAAAATTCGTTTATTCTGCAGTTGCTACTCAAGGCGTTTGCGGAGGGTAGAGCTCCGCAATTACTTGACCTCGGCACTTGGGCACCTTCAGGGCCTGTTCAGGGATAGTTTGACTGACTGCAGTTGTTGCTAATGAGGTCTGATTTGTTCTGCCAGTTCATTACTTCATGTACGAGACTCTGCATTGTATTGTTTCAGATAAGATGCTATCAAACCCGCTCATGAATAACTAATTACCCAAATTCATTCCATGTTCATACATTGACTCTCTCGGAATTACTAGAAGTAAACACATGTACTAAATTATTGAGTACACCAAGACCTCAAAACTAATTACTTTCCTTTCGTTTCTTTCTACAATATTTAATTTTGCACGGACTGAAGTTCGCTAGTTGATACAAATGTATTTAGTCATACATTGTCAGAAAATTTATTGGGAGTTTAAATTTGGTCACGGAATTTTTGTAAGTTTCTGGAACTGCAAGTATTAGGTCAATAAGCTGTTAAATTGGTGATGGGAGTCCATGATCCAATACGGCTCAAGATCCTCTCAAACCTCTGTTTTCCTCGTGCCTGCGAAGAGGAAAACGTTAATTTTCTCTTTGTATGAAGAAATATTTCAAGGTGAACGGGACAATAATAACACGGGGAAATATCCTTTCACATAACGTTGACAACGCCCGATAAGTACGCTCCCTGAGGCACCTATAGTCTGAATAAAACAGGAATAGGATTGAGATAGGAGGTGATGGGACAGGGCATAGTCTTGTAAAGAAGGCTATGGACACTGTTATTTTCGTACCGTGCAGTGTTCGCCAAAGCCAGTGTTTACGTCTCAATCCCTACCTTCAAATATGTCAACACTACTTTTGCTGCGCATGGATCATCTGTCATTCGTTCAGGTGGTTACGAACCCCTATGATCTCATACCACGATCACAACGCTATGCTTATTTTATCCTTATTTTTCAACATTCTATTCTTATTTCGTACATAGAAAAGAAATTACCATGTTACCGTGAAGAGCAACGAAAATTAATAACTCACCATCTATTGCACATATTTCGCATGCTTCATGGTTCTGAACCTTGAATGATTCGATCCACTTTCGCGCACGAACTTGTTTGTTCTCCCAGATTTGCTTCTCAAACTCACTCATACGCCAGTTCCACCAGCACTGATAGCAACATCCAACTTCGACAACGCTACATGAACGATTAACACGACGTTTTTATTTATATTTGGCCAACGATCTTCTAAAGAAATTCAGCATCATCTTTGTAATACAGGATGTGAAAACTTCAACACTAACGAAAAATTTCTATCTTTATACGATTTTTAACAGTTATTTAAGCGTTAAATCGAACTTCCTTTCGAATTCAACAATTCTTGGACGAACAATTGTATTTAACAAATCAAAGCAATGACCGATAAAGCACGGCAGGAATTTCCGTCAAAACAGAAGCTATAAACTTGCACATTACACATGTACATTTGTACCATTTGAGCAATTGAAAAGCAAAACTATCGGTGAATGAATTTAAATAAAAAGAAAAACTGATTTAGTCATTTTGTGTCCTTATAAACGAAAATACTAAACCATGTTAACAGAAATATCGGCTACCATTGGAGAAGATTGTGTAATTATCTTCAAATATAACTGAATTCTAATCATATAGATAAATATCTGGAATAGTTTATAACCATATGGCATTCAATTCACGCAGCTTTCATGTGGTCCGGTTCTAAAACAAATTAATTTGACTGTTGGGAACTGTTCTGTTTCACAGTAGGGTTGGAGTCGATCAAGTCATTACATACGAACATTTAAGAATGTGATTCTTTTAACAGGATCTACTTTAGTTTAGTTTAGAAGAGAGCTTCTAGACATGTTCAGACTGAACTGTGCACGTAGGCTATGGAAGAGCCCATTGTGCGGCCCACGTAATCCTAGTAACGGCGTCCTATCACTGTGCCCTTGACTAGGGAAAGAACCTTCCTGTCAATGTCAGGATCGAAGTTTTGTCCTGGTGTAGAGTCTCCAAAGACAGTTCTTCTCACCTCCTGGGCCTCACAGTTCCGGGTGACGTAACTGGTAGTTTCTTCAGTCTCCCCGCAGAAATGACAGGTTACGTCTCCGTTGAACAGCCCTACCGTTTTTAGGTGTTTCAGGACATGGCCGTGTCCAGTGATTAGTCCTATCACTGTCCTGAGGTCTTCCCTGTTCATGTGAACGAGGGATTTGACTACAGCAGGACTGGATTTCTTGACAAGAAGTTTGTCTTTGACCAGGCAGTTGCATCCACAATTTAAGCTGTGTTTCAACTGCCAGTTATGAACCGCTACAGGTTCTAAATTTTATGTGTTGCCGTCAACCTCTGAGCATCCCAAAACGATCCTCAAAAATAAATTACATGAGAGGACTGATAAATTTTTTTCTTCAGAAATCTAATAATACAGTACATTCAAAATATGACACGAAGTTGCAGCACCATTTTTGGTAAATTAAAATAATAAAAAATCTATTACTAGACGTAATAAGTTGTTAACTTTGTTTTCTTGAATATCTCAAGCTAGCTTATTCGCGACGTAATTACGTAATATTCTCGCAAAGTCACTGAAATGAAAGATGTACAAGTTTATAACCACAAGAAATATAAATCCACCGATTGCGGTATCTGTCGTAGAAGACCTTCAGATGTCAGACAAAACCTGAAGAAAATTCATCCACAATACCTTTATTACACATAATATATGGAGAATAATTCATTAGATAATTTAAAGAAAACGCGCATAGCATTTGTCCGTTGTTTCCAGATGTTTCGAGCAAAATAAATTTCTTGTCGCCAAGGTTCAAACTTCAGTAGCCCCTTGATTTAGCATTGCCTATTAGCAAGTTTATGGAGATTTTTAGTTCATTTTCAGTACATTTATGTCTGTTACTGGGTTAAGATAGGCTGAGATATTTCTAACGGCACCCCATATTTTAATGCTAGAATATGAGATACGTTTGGATTACTTTGAAATATGCATAATTTCAATAATTGATACCATATTCTTACGATCATTTATATCTTTTTAATAGTTTCTGAATACCTATATTAAATTTCGGCTATCTTATCAAGACATCTAATATTAAATCATTCTAATAGCACAGCAGAAGCCCAACTATCCGAATAGAATTTGAAGAAGTACGAACGATACAGATAATTTGGCTAATGTGTCACGTGAAAGAGTAGTGTACTTTGTTTAATCCACATAACCATATACATTCTATTTTTGATTATACCGTACCGTACTATATGTACATGAACAAAATACATGAATAAATAAATGTAAATGCCTATAGTTCTTTATACTCAATTATTTGAAGGAAAGTTAGAATACTTTTATGTGACACAGTAGTTCGACACGTGTTCTTTTATTTGACTACTGTACGTACTGTTTCTTTACAATATCGCATTTCTGTTTTCAAATTTTTAACTCAATTCCAATCATTTGAACTTCATATTTTATATATCCGGATATTCGCGTATCCGAATTATTTCGATACAACCGCAATTAACTTGTATAATTGGATTTGTACTGTATCTAGGGAACTAATGATTCATTTCCGATCTTATCAAGCATTAAATCACTTCATAATATCACAAGATCTACTGTTGAAACATTACATAATATTTTCAAGAGATCTAAAACTGAATCATTTTGTGATATCAGATTTGATTTAAATTTTTTTAGATGGTATCTACGAACACTTATCGCACGTAAGCCGAGTTAAATATTTATCAGCGACGCGTTTTTGATGCACGAATGTATTCCTGTAATTTATTTAGACCATACCATCATATAACAGTTTGAAAAAAAAAATTCCTTTAACGAAAAAAAATGGTAATTTTCCATTCAACCGTAAACATGAGGAGCGTGTGGTAACCACGACCTTCGCAACTTCGTCTCACCCACGCATCTCCCCTCTCCACTCCTCTCGAAATGCCCCTACAGTTGCATTCGCCTGGGGAAGTGGCGGCGAATAAGGGGAACTGCGCGCGGCCCCGGGTTGAAGGCAGCGGCAGCGGCGGCTGTGGTCCAGCGCCGGAGCGACCCCGCCCGCATCGCGTCCACCGCCCCCGTCGCCGTCATCTGTCAAAGCAGTTCTCACTTTCCCCGCTAGAAAGCTACGACAAAGGAAGGACGTCGATGCGAGGGTCACTGGATGCAGTCAATTCACTTCACATTCCATATCTTAAAAAATATCTTTCTTTGCGGAGATAAATATCATAAGAGCATCCAAAATTGCTGTGTATCCATTCTAATATATATTAACCCTCATAACCAGCATAATCACCCTTCAAATTAAATTTTATCTGATTAATTCAGTTCTCGAATTCCAATCGCGTACTTTATCTACACTTATCGTTTGTACAACCGTTAGACTATTCCACACTAAACATTTATTTCGTTCATTTAAAGGATGTTCTGTCAATTCTGGGAAGAAACTCAAAGTAATGCAGTTTTCTAAGGACTAATGTAGTTGGAACTAGTGGAGCGTTCGCCGTTTGAAATGGGTATGCCTATGATACAATTTTGGTAAAGAAAACCGTGATTCTGATATTAAATAACTTTCCGAATAATGATAGATTCAGAATAATACTACGGAAAGGTTAACTAGGATATCCAGTTTCCTCAAAGTCATCTCATCGAACTTTGAAATTATAGATAATACCTCAAGCATAATATCACCATTTGGAAGAGAAAGTCGACACGTCAACTTAGAATACAGATAAAAATGGAATAAGTAAATATAGGTTAAGTATAAGATAAGCTTCTGCCCTATCCTGGAACAAAACTTATTTGACATTGGAAGCACTTTGAATCCTGCAGTGCAAGTGAAAACGGGGATGTAAATCCAATGTGATGTACAAAAAGTTTCACAAATGCTAAAAATAACACGGTACAACTATAAATAGGGAGGTTGATAGAACTCCTAGCGACACTAGGATGCAAATGCACTCAACATCGTCGCCATGTTTGTTGCTATGCGCGGAAGCACATCCTCACCCCCACCAATTAAAGCAGTTCACCTGTGACGTGGCAGCCAGGGTCAGTTCTCTCTCGCGTTATCACAAAACAGAGCGAGCGCAAACAAATTCACTACTGCTGAGAACCTACGAAATCCAACCGCTTACTTCATTTGAATTTGAATGAGGTTCAAGTTTTTCGTTTCAATTCTGCGCTTTCGTAACGTCTCTGCATCAGTGCTACCTAATATATCCGAAGTATAGAAACGAACATCCGACAATTCAAAAATCATATTGCGGCAGGGCAAAATGATCGGATATTTCCAAGTCAAACATTAAGGATTTTACTGACGTTGAGTTCGCTGATTCATAAATAGTTTAATTCGGAAATTCATTTTAAACAAATACGTTAAGTTAGTTTAAGATTCCCAGAGTAAGGAAATTGTCATAATCGAATGGAGTTGTTTGGTTCCATAATCGGTTGCATTAATTAAAAAAAAATGCCACTAATAATGAATGTGTAAAGTTTTGTCCTTCCAATAATTTCCATTAAAATTTAAATGCCAAGACTAGGATATCCAGTTTCCTCAATCCGGAAGAAGTACAGATATTTAAACGGAAATATGATTCATGGATGTACGAACAACTGGTCACTCAGAATTAACTTAAATTACTGCTTTTTCAAACTTCGAACTTCGTAGAAAATATATAATACAGTTTCGAACTCAAGAATCAAGGGTAATCTTTCTTTTTCTGGCTCATTTAAACAATTCTGTTGTTTAAATGAAAACAATAACTACTTATGTCAGCGATACTATGAGCGATACAGTGAGCGATTTTTCTTGCTTGTTCCACGTTCAATCACATCCTCCCAGCATAAGGGAAAAGTACTCTAAAACAAATCCGTTGGAACATTCATATTTAACAACATTCTCAAGTTCATTCACGAGGTGTTGTCCTTGTGCTAGCGTTCCAAACTATTCTAATTGATCATGCTGGTTGTAATTTGTTGTAAGCTTCCGATTACAACCCTCATGAAGTAATGTAACTAATGGTCCTCCAAGTCTCAAAATAAAACAAAACCATAATTAGAGTTCAGGAATACTACACATTCACACTTCATCAAAATGACAAAGAAATCCGAGATCGAAAAAAATAAATATACCTGGAAATTTAAAACCACGTCACACGAACCTGTTACATAAACCAATCCACTTTGAAACAATAGCAAATACAACCACTGAAATTCTTGCTACGAACGAGATCACAATCAGCATAAGGAATTATCATAGAGTATACTTACCACGAAAATGAGATTGAAGATGAAGAGCAGATACTTGACGCACGCAGGGCCTCCAGTCAACCCCATGGTGTTACTGATGTTGACAATGATGGCCGAATCTCTTGCAGGACGCGGGATGAAGGAGTGAGAGAGAGAGAGAAATGTAACAGCAGAATCGACGGCGACGTAACACACCTGGACCAACGCGTGGCGACTGCACAACTAACAACGCCAGCAGGCGCTTCGCAACGAACGAGCGATTGGGAGTGAAGGGGAAGGAGGGAGTGGGGGCGAAACGAACAAACGACGCCTGCGCACAGAAGCACTCGGCAATGGCAGGCGCTCGGGATGGCCGTGGTAGCACTTGCGGTTGTTATAGCGATGCATAAGCGGGATTCCAATTCCCCTCCCCACGATAATTTGATCTAATTGAGCAAATTATTATTTTTACTTTTCAATTATACAGAACGTAAAAAGAAAGTATTGTAATAGGTAAAAAACAAAGATTCGAGATCTCTTCAAAACGTTACGAATTGCCACAAGTCGATCCTATTTTCAAATTTTGAAGATTATGTCCAATGTCGTATGTTTAAGAATTTTGTTCCCCTGATATCTCACGAAAGAGTTGATGCATCGAAACCAAACTTAACAATTTAATTTGAATGCATTGGGAATAGAAGCCTATTTCTGGACAGCTCATTTCTTTAATTTTGCTTTTTTTGTTTTGTTTACGGCTCGTCGACATTGAGGTCATTAGATCCAAAAAAACTTGTACAGGTAGGGAAAATGCAGTTACCCACTAGGGAGAGCCAACATGACTCTCCCCGCGTGTGGGACTGGCCCAATGACTCAGCCATACCCACTAAAAACCCTCCTGCACTACAACTCAAAACTCAAATCCCAACATATCTCAAGACTTTACTTAAAACATTAAAAAAAAGAAGAAGAAGAAAGAGGAAAATGAAAGATACCCTAGCCCTAATAGCGTCGGGATCGAAAAGAACAAGACGTGACCAAGGAAGGTTAGAAAAGAGAAAGGAAGGAGCCTTCCACAAGTAATTGGAAGTAATACCAGACCAGCTTGGGGCCCCGTGTTTGCCAAACACGTACTTACTAGATGTAAGTCCCCTGGGGGGTTAATTTTGCTTCAGTTAAACTTCTTAATAGCGGACAAGTTTTCATGACTGTCCGTTATAGAGAAGTGTCCTCGTTTAGGAACTTATGGTCACTACAATAACATGACGAGGAGTGAAATAGTGCACGATATAGAGAAATGTCCGCTATTCAGAAGTGTTCGTAAAGGAAAATTTCAATATTTTTCAAAAAAAGGAACTTGTAAAAAATACTTCAAAATCAATAAAGAATAATTTACCTTTTAATACGATCAAATTCTCCTCACCTTCAAATCCTGAAAAAATTCCGAACTTTTTATGCATTATGTTTACTTCGAATACATGCACAGGAATGATGTTATTAAGTGAAACGTTAAAGAGAAAAATGAATATCTAACACTAATCATTCTTTTGTTTCTTTTATTCTACGTTACTTGAATGCAATTTTGTTTTTTAATAATTATTAAGAGTTAAAATCAAAGAGTGCCGATTTTTAAGGTATTGCTGTAGAGCACCAAATTTGAAAATTTTCATCTCAAGAATCCAACATTCTATTGCTACAGATTTCCGAACAAAATGTGATTTGTTTCCTTTATATTTTATAAATTTCAAAATTTTATCTTCAACCAAGAAAATGTTCTGATCGAAATACAATTAGTCCGTTCACTCTTATTGAAACGAAAGAAGATAGCTACTGTAATGGAATTTTTCAGTGACACACTTAATTAACAACTGCAATAATCCGGTAAGATTAAATCCCCATGAACGTTACAGTGAGAAGAAAAAACAAACACTTTAAATAGTACCAGAGAAAATCGCTAATTAAATGAACAAATTTCGCGACCATTTGAAAACACGAAAATTTTCTACTATAGAATGGCCTCAGACGTCAACTCACGAACTTTATGTTACAAATTAACAAACGGATTACAAATTGACTCTACTCTGCAGTAAATTTAAAGAATTTTGTTTTTGTGTAGCGGATAACAAATAAAAACGAAACTGTTTTGAGGACGCTTTTTTTAATATGAAAATTTGGACAAGTGTGTTTAAAGTCTTTGGTTTACAAAATCACTAATGAGTCAAAGAAAAAGATTATGAAATAGAAATAAAATAATATTAAATCAGGATACGTAGTTTTAAATAAAGTAATGCAGATAAATGAATTTCCGAAAGAGTTTCGAAATATCTCACGAAAGAGGCTTATTATCTAAACAGAATAGCGAATGTTTTACTAATTCCGGACAACCGACATAGAAAATTCACTAGAAATTTGCACTAGAAATTTCAAGATTTCAGTTATTGTATTCTAATATTTGAGTATGTTGGATAAAGTGATTCAGGTTTAAAGTTTCAAAGAATGTGTCTTCCTCTCCCGATTACGTCATCTTTGCGACAGGTGGTGCAATCTTGTTGGAAGTTAGTTCCCATTCTATATTTAACACTAAACATTGTTCACATACTTTCTAAGAATATGTATTTATTACCTTGATCGTTATTGCAATATCGCTGTTTGAAAATTAGAAGTTTCAGCTATGGATATGACATATATTTGCGGTTGCGTTTCGAGCAGCTTGTCAGGAAAGGGTTATTCCATGCGAAATCGGACGAAATTGGATCTTCATGTATCAGAATCATAAAATTTTATATTTTCATTTAATGTAATTGTACTTCCAATATTAAAAAAAAATGTAATTCTGATACATGAAAATTCAATTTTGTCCAATTTTAACATGGAATGACCAGAAAGCGTAGTTTGTTTGGCTACCATACTGATTTGCTCAATCCACATTTGTTATGACAGGTAAAAAGAGAAAACTTAATATAATTTTTATGATAAACTTTTCAAAAATATCTCTTTCATTCACTTTTTCACTGTCTATAAATTATTGAAAATTCACTAACAAGTAAAAGGAAGTATTAAAAAAATAGTTGAAAGAATAGTTCAACTAAAATCGTTTTACGAAACAAAACTAATGTTGCAAAACCATTGCACATACTTCCTCATGTACTTTCAAAATCCTTCTCTATAGCATGCAAAACTGACTTCAAAAAGAAAACTAATATTTACCCGGACAGACATGTTAAAAATCGCTTCCGGCATCAAGGACGTTCAAAACGTATAATTCCATCAAAATCTTGCGATCGAAAATTTTCATATTACATATATTACTTAAATGAAAATGTAAAAAAGTGATATTTTATTTATGAAGTAACATCTAACTTAAAATCAGGAAATATATTTAGCAGAACCAAATATAGTGAAATATTTTCTCTTTTTCAGATACATTGACTACAAGAAAAAGGGCTCTAATGACCTTGCCGTTGACGAGCCCTAAAGCCCCCCCCCCCCACCAAAAAAAAACAACATACAAGAAAGTTATGAAATGTTTTCCAAACGTCTCTAATTGAATCGAAGCTGATAAATACAGATGACTAGTTCTTTGAATTCTGATACTATTAAATGACAATAGCATAGTTTTCATGGTTGAAAATAGACTTATGACTATACTTGAGCGTGTTATATCAGTTGAAAGAATATTTCTTTTTCTTATTTTATATTAAGATTTGATGAAGTTTCAAGAAAATGGAATCTAGGAGTGGCATTTCAGAATATTTAACGATATAGCAGTATCTTAGTATATTGATTCAAGAAGTATTTGATTTGGACATAACATTGTCTCGGAATTATAAGGGGAATGTAGAGTCGACGTTCAATGAGTTGGATGATTGCAATGATCCAAGATTTTCTTCATTATTTAATAAAGATGATGTACTCATACTATTCTAATATACTCAATTTGGTCTGATTAATGGTAGTTCAAACGCGTAAGACAAACTAGTTTGGCCTAGAACGAAATCAGATTTGACCGGTAATATATATAATATATACGCAATTTATAAACTATAAGAATATCATTCAAACATGGGTTTTCAAGGAAGAAAAACAAAATAACTGAAACAGTTACTATCGTTGTGTATGAAGGATTGATAAAGGAAAGTTGCAAGGAAGACCAACAAGTGGGGATTTCACATGGTCCTAAGTGACTAAGTCGCGAAGAAGAAAATGACATCCATAATATAGTAACTTCGCGTAATCTCTAATAACTGTAAATAATTTTTGAAAAATAATATCTGGGAATTATCAATAAAATACTGAAGATTACGGGGCATATTGAATGCAAGAGAAAGATTACATAGTGTGAATAACGTTTCGATTTTTGGAAACTTACAATACCTCACCTATTTTGAGATTTGCCGAGTTAACCGCATTATTGCTTACAACCACCCCCTTAAATGTGCAAATTTTCCGCGGAGACCATAAAGCCTCCAACGTCAATTGTTCTTACTTTCGATGAAACGAAATGCATTCTCTTGTCGCGGCGCCTCTCCCAACTATAATCCTCAATTTTCTTATGGCGCCGCTGCAAACGAAAACCTTTCTATCTAATAATATAACATTTCTAATATCCTCCTACCATAAATTTATAATGTTTAGTTTTATTTGTTCGTAAATTGTATTTTTTTGTAACTTTTTGTGAATTGTAATTATGTAACTTTTCTTATTAGTTGAATGTAAAGTGTCATGTTAGTAAATACCTTCATCATTCCTGTAAAATTGCTTTGTCACTACAAAGTAAATAAACTGATTAAAAGAAGGAAATTGTAATTAAAATACGATCTTCAAACGATTTTAGGGGGAAATTTTTGTGAAAAGTCAAACAATGAAACATCAAATAATACTATTTTACATTATTTATGAGCGCCAATAGAACTAACAATGCCAGAATTTTAAAATCTCATTCGTATATTATTGATGAATATTTTAGTTTGAAAGAAGAATTTGTACTGTATAAACGACAGATTAATATAAGTGCGAACAAATTTCGTGTGATGGTAATAATGAACTATTGTGTGACCTGGATGAAATGTTTTCGATTGTAGGTATTTATTCCTTTTAACTTATTTTCAAATTCACAGTTTTTATTCTGATGTACACATTTATTTTTCAATGAAAAAGTATACGTGATGATGAAGAATGCATCGTGTTTCTGTTTGATTTGGACTCCCTTTCAGAGATATTCGCGAACTGCGATTGCATAGGATTTCTATGGGTACATTATTACGACTCATTATATTTGATATTTAAATTAACTTAAACAAAACCTCATTTAATGAAAGAGTTCGTAACTACAGCAAGTGAAACATTTTGGTTTTGACCCAAATTTTCTTATTTATTTCTGAGAATGTGTAATATAAAAGAAGAATTAATAGTTATTACTACATACTTATTTTCAGATGGAAAATAACTTGTTATGCAAGAGGTTGATGGTTTTTTTGTTATCTAGACCCTGAAAATACCAAAGCACGAAGTTTTTAACAACTGTAATTTTTTAGCAGGTTTACCCTAATACAACGAGAAGTCCTAGTCCTAGGAATCCAACATAGTTTGTAAAGCATTGACTAATTAAAAGAAAAATGGAAAATAGTTTAATACATATTAGACACTGATGTTGCCTCATAGTTTCTTAAGGGCTCTAATGACCTTGACGAGCCCTAAAACCCCACAAAAAATATATAACTTCTTATTGAAAACTCGTGTGATATTTGTACACCACGCCACCCGTCTTGATAAGTAGTGATACTTTACATTGTACTTGTTTTTCTATTGTTTAGATTCTTCAGATCCAGACTGAAAGCAGTGCTTGTGCTGTTGCTATTTCTGGCTGTTTTATGTCTTGTAATAAGTATAGCATTCTATCCTCGGGAATCAGGTAATTCTTTCTGATTAATTCACTTCCAAGATGTTTTTCTTATTATTGTCGTGTGTCTTTTTATGGAACTTTTCATGAGAACTATCCTACAAACCCTGGGCGAAACTAATGGGTGGGTGGGAGTAAGGGATTAATACCAACCTTCAATCGTAAAAAACAAACAAAAACAATTAAAATATATATGAATGCGGTTCAAATTTTCAGGGTTAATTAACACACCCGATATTCATCTGAGAATCTAACAAACATTTTATTAAATTGTAATACATAATGGAATGTGTGAGACGATATCACCGCTATACTTCAGCGTTTTGTCAATGTCCGTTGTGGAATATGCGACCTAATGAGTTGTAGAGTTTTCCGGGGGTGGGGGTTGTGTCACGTTTTAGCGCGCTTACTGCAGAGATGAGATGCTTGCCCTTTAATTAGACAATACATTGCTCTTCCCCCTACCCAAAAACCTTGCTACAAACCATCCTAAATTATAGTATTTCTGTGACAATTATTGTACGTCCAATGGAGAGAAGTTATATAGATAGCAATAGCTCAAGCAAATAAGACTACTCCCAACAAACTACTACCCTACCTATCTTCCAACATCTGCGAAAGTTTTGCCATTGGAGTTTTGTTGAGTCAACAAACATTGTGACCATATTCAATTGGTTTACGAATATTCCGTTGCACACTAATCAATTAGCATTGATGCTGAAATCTGCGATGCACTTTTAATCTCGATATGAATATCGCGTTAATAGTTCGACGCCGACATAAGCAATTAGCATATGGTACATGTTAATATTTAAAAATCTAAGACGAATAAACGGACGCAAGATATCACAACGTAAGTTGTGAAGTCGTTCTTGACCATTACGTCATGACATACTACCTTCAACAAAATTGTTTTTATGCGTTTCCGTGCTTAAATTTCCAAAACTTATTTTACTCTCGATAACGGCCAAGAAATTCTCAGGATCCCCCCTTAACATTTATTCTGACATCGGTTTCGATATGCTTTACCAAGAATTTTGCAATTTGTTCTTTTGTACTCACGCAGATAAAGAATAAAAAAGTACAATTACTATTAACTGGTGAAAAACGTTCACAAAGAAATTATTTCGTCCATCTTTCATGGTGGATGGTCATGGACCGTGACAGATGGACGAAATCTTTTCATGTTCGTGATTAACAATTTGTCAATATCTGACGCATTCCAACAAAAAAACACGTTTGTTTATCTGTATTATAAACATGAAAATACACTTACCATTTACAAAATAAAGTGGTGTCTGGCAACTTAGGACATTTCCTCGAACTCTGCCAGTCACTCCGCCCCAAATGGGTACACCGCTCGACCTCTCCTGGGTGAAGCTCAGCCACCTACTGGACCCAGAAAATAGACGAAGTTGCCTATTTTATTTAACGTTTTAATGTAATAACCACTACAATGTAATAATTATATTCCACATTATACTACAAATAAAATGAGTTCAAAGACAATATAATTATGATAAAATTAACAAGGGTAGGATCAACCGTAAAAGGAAGAAAGAACCTGATCTAGATGGACCTTAATTTTGTCGTAACTATATAGTGTTCAGATCTATTTTCTTCGTAATTGTACGTAGATTGTAATATAAACATTAAAATGGTGATAAAAGTTTAAGGTAACACTTCCAATATTTTGGGCTTAGTAGGTGACTGAGAGTTTAGCACGGCAGAGATAGATCGGTGTACCCATTAGGGGAGGTGGGACTAGCCGAGTTTGAGGAAGTGTCCTGAACTACCAGGCGTATTTCGTTTTCAAATATAGTATAGCTCCACTATTTTAATAATTTTTTGAGTAAGAATCAACATTTTCTTTAACCCGCTCTAATAGAAGTGCCCTCAAAAAATGATACTCCTGAGCGGGGCGCGCAATGGGTGAATTGGGCACGCCTGTCACCATCCTGCTATGTTCCTTGGGCACCTTCGTGGATGCGTGCTCCTGTCACCTTCTCCAAGAGATTGATATCTCAGCGAGGGGCATCAAAACCCCGATGTTCTTGGTCTCCGAGATCGAGTGTAGTCTCTAACGACACAGCTGTATATTTACGCCAACCCTATAATCCCAAGCATTGCTGTGTTTCGCTGCCGGACAGGTGAGTCTCAAATTACGACTATTTTTAACTCACAACTTCGGAGTATCTGCTCGGGGAGGAAAGTTTGTGCTCCTAACACTATAGGGACCCAGGTTCGCCGGAACAGGTCTTTATGTTGGTCTGGTGGATGTGTTGTACAGACTTTGGGAGTCGAGCTAAGTGGTAAAGTGGCAGTACACCAGCGGCCATAGCAGGAATTCTCGGGTTCGAGTCCCGGTTCGTCCCTATTTTCACCAGGACCTAGACGATGCATAATACGACTAGTTAAAGTAACATGACGTTGCCAGGGAGTTTTTATTACTTTACTTATTAACTCGATCATAATTTAGTATGGAAGGATATGTCACGTTTACATACCAACACACAGTACAACCTAAATTTAAAAAAATTAAATACCCCGTTTTTAAAGAAGTAATTTTGTGAAACATTTTCTACAGCTACTATAACACAAAAACCACACTTTGATTTTCGATCTTTGATAGTATTTTCTCTGGTTGGTGAATGTGTGACACACTAAATATTTACACCATATTTCGCCTACTTTAAAGTGAAATATACGACAAATTCAAGAAACTAGTTACTAGGTACATGCATTGACAATGCGTATACATACAAGACCGAGATGATATCTTGGTACGTAAAATACAGAGAAATCAAAACATTTCACCCCTTTAATGCTGGAATTTTGAAAAACCTTTGCAAGCCTCTATAATACAAAAGCAACATTCTCTCACATTTTCAAGTTCATATCTTCTTTAGTTTTCTTGTCTCTCACTGAGGTCTTAACTGCGCCTTCGTGTCCGTTTGGTTAACTGTCCCACGCTGCAGTGAGAGTGCAACCTTCTTCCCCTGAGTTTAAAACATCGCAATTCTAAGGATTCGATATTTCGTTTCTGAGTGCTTAGTTTTTTAAAAATATTTTCTCATGTCTTCGCTCCTCTCCTATTTATTTGAGACTTTAATGCTCTTAAAACCTATTTCATGTAAAACTAACCTATTTTGTCATACGGTATCATAAAGTGGCATTTTTGGATTAATACAATGAAACAATATTTTAAAATTTCGAAGGCCATACTTAGCTACTAGAAGGGGGCTCTATTTTCACCCGCTTAAAGTATGTGAATATTACAATTTTTTTTGTCAAAAATGTTGAAAAATTTTTACTTGAACTTTACTACATAATTTAAATTTTACTACACAAGCCAATTTTCTTTGTGATTTGCTCATCATTAAAATTTTATAACTGCTCATGCGTTATTTAGACACTGAATTTCAGCAAGCGAAAAAAACGCTTTGCAATTCTGAAATTCAGAAATGTTTTCGAGATGGCAGATTCCTATTTGTTTGAGGTTTATATTGTGGAAGTTGGCATCATGCCTTTTACTCCCTAGGGATGCCATGTCGAATTTTGTCCCGACACATATATAAATATTACTCTATTATTAATCTCGAATTTTTACAGCATTACAATTTATTTTTGAAATAAATAAAATGAATAACATAACTTACTTCTTAAGTAAGTTCTTTCAGAAATATTAAATCCGACACTGCCTTTTGGCCTTTGATCAGAATTGTTGGGATGGTCCCTTTTTTGTCTCAAGAGAGTAAATTAGTTTAGAACCCCTAGGGTGGTCATACGCAGGTTGCAACTGACTTTCTGACAATAACCAAACTACTTATTTTATTTTGTCGTGCTTATAGAGTCGATTGCTTAGTGATACCACCCAGAGGGCTGAAGATTATTGACGATAATGGATATGGACCAGATTATGTCATCGTTAAATGTTTACCGCTCAGGTCACCAAAATCGATCACGTTCTTCCCTTTCATTCCACTGAAAGGTGATAATGGTTTGGAAGCATGGGTTGCCGCAAAGGTAATGTATAGTGTTTATTTGGTACCAATACATATCAAGGGAAAGTTATCCAGGATCGAAATTTGTTCTGAAAGTGAAGTCGTTCCATTGCCAATATTTCAAATTGGAAGAAGGGGAAATGAGTATTGACAAATAAATAGGACATTTTGAGACAAAAGAGAAGCATAAGCTCTATCCACCAAACTGTTTGTTTCGGAAACGGCTCAATAAATTTCGAGGAAATACATAGAGGATAGAGGATAAAACAACACTTTATTACGGTCTCATTTCTATATGAATTTGTATTTCTTTGAGGTTTAATACCAAGTAACCTATTAAGTCAATCCTCTATGCAGTTCCTATTCCCCCTTGTACAGTTTTTGACTCCGACAACCGATTTGCGTGAACTGACGTATGTTCACATGAGTCACATACTAACGAATGGGATGGATTATCATTTGACTGATTCGCTAAGATAGTAGCAAAATTTAAACCTGGAGAATATCGTCATCCTGATGCCAATGTCCTAATATAATGTATTTAATTTGTTTCACAGGAGAAATCTTCGAGCCATCGCCCCAGCGTCCTACTGCTGGGATTCACAGGACAATCGAAAACATATTTCCACAGTCAGATGCCGAATTTCTTCACTAAGTTGCTTCGAGCTGGTGCTCAGGAATTTAGAGGCTATGGTATTCTGGGAGAGCATACTCTCGACAACACAGTATCTTTTCTCACAGGATTGAGCTCTAAAAAATTGGGATTCACGTGCTGGAAAGGTCCAACCAACACTTTTGATTCGTGTCCCTTTGTCTGGATGGTGATGATGATTATGATGATAATAATAATAATAATAATAATAATAATAATAATAATACGTCTCTTTTTGGAGACACTCAGACCATACCGTCTGCTGTTCTATTTGACCATATCAAAGACTTTTGTTCCACTTATTAACAATATTAAGAGTAAAGTATATTATAAACAATAAATTACCTGAAGACTGTCTTTTTCATCTTGTTTTATAATAGTTAATGGTTTAAAAGTCAATGACTGAAGGCGGTATTCTCCATGTGCGTTGGTGGTAGATTGTGTGGAAATTTATCATTTACAGACATGTAACATTTACAGACATTAATCGACAGGTATAGGTAATAATTTCAGCACCATTGCATATAGTAAATTGTTTTCAGTGATGGATACGTGACCAATGCCTTTGACAATTCGTTTCTTATAAAATGTTTTTCCAAAATGCTGTGTTTTCTGAAATCTTTCACCTTCAATGACATTAGTTACAGTGGACCAGATTCTTATGAATGAATTTAACTCACAAGGGAGGGACTTAAACTGTCTTTAACCTCTTTTATTTCCACTTTTTACATTTGATACATTATGACTATGGCGCCTTAATACTTAAGGTCTATCGCTTGGTAGCATTAGTTTTAGAGTTGACTCCAAGCAGTTCATGTACCTCCTTTGTCCGGTCAATATCGTTATGTGTGGACCCCTTTTTTTAATAATAATTTTTTAAATTAATTTAATAGTATAATTTTTCTGTTGGATTATTTAATCAGTTCGTACATATTTGGGTAATATTCTCAATATGCTGGTTATTTTATAAATGTCATTTATCATTGTTTTCAATGTCTTTTCACATTAGCAATCATATTTACATGTTCCATCATTCTCGGAAACTGTTTAGGGAATTCTCCTAATAGGTTGACTGTACGATATTTGTGGTGTAATTATTGTTTCTTATTATTTTTAACTGTAGTTAACCTTGGCCCGTTTGTGTACTTTAACTCGGGTTTTTCTCCTGTTCTCATTCCGATACAGGCGGATTTTATGTACAGACTCTCTAAGCTCTGGACCAGGGGCGGTAGTTTCATCAAAAGTATTGTAATAATTAATCTCGAAATGGAGAGTTATTAAATAGTTACGATTTATAAACAATATTTTCCAAATAATTTACTGATTTTATAATAGTACGTATTTCTTAAATAACTTTTTTGTATTTTATTAATAAAAAGTTTTTTGGTACTTTGTTGGTATTATAACATGAAGCTAACTTTTTTAGTCTTAACTTAGGGGAACGCAGAAATGATAAATCCACCACTTCCTTAGGCTCTCTTATCAGAATTGACGGGTACCGTGCTTGCTTCCGGAGAGTAAATTAGTGGTTTTCGGCGTGGTCATACGCAGTTTGTAACTGATTTTTTGACAATGAATGTTTTTAATTTATTTAATTGCAGGAGTTTAAAAAGAAAGGTTACTGGACCATGAGAGCATCCGACTGTCCTGAATTGGACGTGTTCGATGGTTCAAATGGCGGATTTCTTCGCCAACCCACGGACTATGATTTCCGATCAATGGCCGTATACTCAGATCAAATTGGATCTCTACCCATGCATTCCGCCAACAGCCAATGCAACGTGTGTGCAGGTATGTTATAAAATAAATAATTTTGTCAAAACATTGTACATGCGTGAAAGAAATAAAGCAGAGTTATTCTCTCCGATAGCAGGGCTCTAATGACCTTGCCGTTGACGAGTCCTAAAACCCCACAAAAAAAAATCTCCCATAGCTAACAAGGTAAAATGCCGAAACATGATCGAAGAGTGTACTCATAGGAGACTAGCTAAACGTGAACGAAGGAAAGTTTCCACGATAAAAATCTGGGAAAGGTTCAATAAAGAAAGGGGAAAGTACAGCAGGGGAGAGTGGGATAAATACGGATAGTGGGTAATTGCGGACAGAGAAGTTTTGGGTTTGTATCACGAAATTTTTCAAACTTTGTTATATTTTTATTGATTTCGTTGCAATACATTAATTTTAGGGTTTTTTTCAATGAAAACAAACTCATTTTGGGTCAAATTTACATTTGATTTTGAGCCAATTCTTACAATTATTCGATTAATTATTTAATCTAACTATAATAATTTAAATTAATCGTCCGGGGTTTCTAATACGTTTTTATTAAAGGTAATTGGCTAAGTAAAATGGGATAGTGAACTTGAAAATAGTATCATTGATATTAATTATATCTTAAAGCTTGTTGCAAATATATTTTGGAGGATAATTGCGGAGAGTACATTTATCATTTGAATCAGTTAGGGGTAATTACGGACATAACTAGATATCACAACTATTTTCAAAGAAGTTTTATTATTAATTTTATATGTTGGATACATTTTTGATAGGTGAGCCATAAAAATGCAGTCACAGAAACTGCTTAGCTTTAACTAACTGATGCAATTCTGTCCCTCATTACCTCCTCAAATTCGTAAGTATTAGATAAATCTGACTATAAACCTGGCAGTAGCTGCAGATTTGTGTTGGTCACAGATACTTTTTTCTTTACGTGCTGAGAAAGTCACAATCATTTTATCTCAGTAAAATTTTAGATGTTATAAAAATATTTTATAATGGTAAAAATTATTATTATTACAACTCAAATTTCAATTTCAAATTTATTTGGGTAATATATAACAAGGTATGCAAACATTTGTGTGAGAAACATACACAAGGGTCTCCGAAAAGACTCCAACCCCGGACCTTAGCGTTACGTACGCTACTGGTCGAGATTACTATGACACTAATTGGTAATCGAACATACAAGTTTTGAAAAAGAATTGTAATTCAATACATCAATTTACTCCTTTATTTGTGAATCGGATGAAACTTTGGAAACAACAGAGTCTTGATACTTTTGAAAGCTTAATACTAATTTTACAATCGTTCCATAAAACGCCTCCCAATAGACAAAAATCCACGTTTATTGATCTTCTTGAAAGAATTTGAAGTTAATATTAACTCATAGTTCTGTCTGCTTCTGGAAAATTTGGCTAATGTACAATATCAAAAGAAATATAACGCAGGTTAACGACACAGGTGACGGTACAATAATAAAGAAATATAACACAGGTGACAAATCTGCCACCAAGGTCGACGTAACCTGATGATGTCCCACAGCCCTTTATCACAAATAATAAAAAAGGGAAATCAAAACTATACATGACAATCTGAATAAAGCTTAGTAAATTCTAGTTTTGAAATGAAGTAAGTAATATATTGTCAATATAATGTTTGTATTTTTAAAAAATCCGTCAAAAATTGGAAATGAATTTATATAAATATAAATTTATTGTCAAAAATGCAGTTGCGACTGCGTGTGACCACGTGGAAGACAATAAACTAATTAACTTTTCAAAAACAAGCGAAGGACCAGCTCATCAATNAGGGCCCTAAAGCAGAGGCGGATTGATCATTTCAGTACACTCCTAAGATAAGAAGAACAGGATTATATTAAATAAATAACACAAAAAAGTTATTTCACAAGTACGTATTATTATAAACTATAGATTATTCGGAAAATATTGTTTGCAAATCGTAACAATTAAGAATCTAAATTCGAGATTTATTATTTCAATAAACCTCCACCCCTAAGCAAGAGCATAAAGAGACTGTATATAAAAATCCGCCTCTACCCGATTGCAAACCGGAGAAAAACTGGGGCCATGGCGGGGTAACATAATTGTTGCACACAACCGTGCGAAGGCTGCGAGTTAAATAATTTGTTGGAATATTATTATTATGAAATATTTTTGTTAATTTGCAACATAACAAATATTGGTAAATTTTTAAAATTGTAGTAAATTTGTTTTACATTCAAGTTAGATTTCAAAGCTATTAATTCTGATGCGTATTTCTCATCGACAGGCGAGTACGGGCGCTTGGAAATGATGACGACGTATGTGGAGAAGTTTGCACGTCGCTTCCAGCACGAAAAGTATTGGGCGATGGCATGGTGTCATTCACTGTCGCAGAAAGATTCAATGGGTGCTGATCGTTATTACTCACAACTGTTTACCATCGCAGAAAAAGAAGGTTTCTTCGAAAACACTGTGCTCATCGTTGTAAGCGATGTAGGACCAAATGAGCAGTATTCTAGGAAAACATACGAGGTACTCTGGTCTATTACAGTTACGTTTCGATAATAAAGAAATTAATTGAAAAAATAGCGTACCACTGTTTTTCAATTAATTCACTATCACTGATACAAAAATTACGAACAAATATTCCAAAAAACATATTCAAATAACAAGACTTAGGAAGCATTATGATAAATAAAAACAAACTTTGACATCATCATCCGTGCGTATAATTTTAATATCTTAGCACTTTATTTACATACAAATATTGTCTTAAAAATCATCAATACGTAAATGTTTAAATTGTGTTTGCACTGTGACGTAGGCGTAGCCAGATAAAATCACTTTGTGTGTCATCCCATGGTGTGCTCTCACTGATAAGATTTGTTGGGGAATTTTGCGAACAATATGAATATCTTTATTCGTATTTTGATTCCAATTCTTTTGAGAACTTTGGCTACCCTACATGATATTACAACCGTCATTGGGGCTCTTGGATTTAATTATCAAAGCGTGGTATCGTATGTTTCTTTGCCGGGAAGTCATTACCTCGCTCCTCGAAATGGTTAAGTTCTAGGTCTTTCAGTGCCATTTCGTAGTTTTTCAGCCCAACCCTTATTGATGTCTTGATCATTACTCACGGGGGTTGCGCTGTTAGTGGACGAAACTGCCTCTCAGCATCGGTATACAGAGCATCGTGCAGGGTTGTTTGTCCTATCATTTTACAAGCAGAATGTCAAGCATGAGTCACATCAAGTTGAACCTATCATGGTGAAACAGAAACTTTATACCAGGGGTCGGCAACCTTTTTTGGCCGCGGGTCAAAATCAACCAAAATGTGAGTATTAAAGAGACGTTTGGGTCAGAGATATTTTCGTATTAAAACAGTCTTTTAGTAAATAATAAGATATATTTTATCAAGAAAATAATTACAAACTTCGTTGAATGAACTTTATTTATAAACGTTCTCTTCGATATCAATGGCTCCCCTGATGTTGAACTTGTGACGTCAATTTAGTCAAGTCTGGTTTATAGTTAGTCGTTTTAAAACGAATACAAGCATCTGAATTTTCGGTAGTTAACCTGTTCCTGTTCTTGTTTAATATAAATTTCATTTGTGAAAATATTTGCTCACATTTATAAGTTGAACCAAATGTGGACAAAATGGCAAAGCCAATTTTTTTCAAAGATGAAAAATTCGTAGGAAGTGATGCCCAACGTTGATATCATGAGAAGATGATTATCTTCTGTTTTTTCCAAATCTTTCCGCAATTTCTTAAATTTATCCGTCCATAACGTTGAACTTTTAAAATCAATCATTTCTAAACTAAAATTGTCAATTTTTAGATATTGAAAATACTACAAATTTAAAAAATTTTCTTCTATTTCCTGGGGCTTTATTATAAATGTAAACATTTCTCCATGCTTCTTAAAACTTTGAAACCGACTTTCATATTCATTTTTAATGACGAAAATCCAACTTTCGAACATAGATTGCTTTCATCGATATTTTCTTTTTCATGTTCCCTTTTTAACAATGAAAAGAAATGAAATTTTTTAGTTTTTATGTCAGTTTCAAATAATATCAATTTTGAAGTAAAACTCTTCCATTCCTCATACATTTTCAAAATTGTGTGGTTATTTCCTTGGAGTCGTACGTTGAAATCATTATAATGGTTCATTATGTCTGTTAAGAACAAAAGTCTTAAAAACCATTGTTTATCATTGAGTTCGAGATCATTTTCACCGATTTCGTGAAGAAATATTTGTATATCATCAAAACACACTACAAATCTATTAAGAACTTTGCCTCGACTTAACCATCGTATTTCAGAATGCATTACAAATCTCCGTATTTCGATTCAATTTCCTCCAAAAAAGCTTTAATGCACCTGTGTATTAATGCTGTTCGCGCTATTATCATGTTTACGATCTTAACAACCTTTTCCATTACATCCTAAAGTTGTTGCGTAGACCCCTTTGCAAATAAATTTTCTTCATGTATGATACAATGAAACGATAAAAGTGAGCGGTCAAGTTCATTTTCCATTAGTTTTACAAATCCAACAGTTTTTCCTCTCATACTTGGAGCACCATCAGTTGTTATGGAAAACAATTCACTTTTTAAATCCAATACTTGCCCATTTTTGAAATTTGTAAACTCTTGTACTTGACGAAAAATATCAGTGCATTTGGTCGTGTCATTCATTGAAGCAAGAACGCATAGTTCTTCATTGACATTCGAGCTATTTATTGATGCAAATCTAATAATTATTGCAAGTCTATCAATACTATTTATATCGGTACTTTCATCAATTGCAATGCTAATTATGTCAAAAGATAACAAATCATTTTTGACCTGTTCATCAATATTTTTGGCCATATCTTCAACACGACGCTGGACTGTTCTAGCTGAAATTGGCACTTCTTTGATTCTCTCAATTATTTGTTTTTTATTTGCGAAGTCATTAAATAAGTGTTCGTAACAATTTATGAATGCGTTTTTCAAAAACTCGCCGTCTGTAAATGTTTTCAGTTGGTACCAATGCTAAGAGCTGCAACAAAGCTGGCAAATATAGCGTGATTGTTGCTGGTAACAAAACTCTTTAAAAATTTATTTTGTTTTCCAAAATTTAATACACGTTTAGCAATGTATTCAGGTTTATCTTCATTTGCCATTTCACTCACATCTTTATGTTTTCAAGAAAATTGTCACTCAATATTGTAAGTCCTGGTGGTAATTATATCTGTACATAAAGTACATATCAATTTGTCACCATTTTCGATACACCCATACTTTTCTGTCCACACATTTTGAAATAATCTCTTTTTTGCTTTTTGTTTGTTCATGTTATTTTTTAAATAATAATATTTATTTCACTAGGTAATAATTATTTAGCTGCGTAACTATAATTGCGTCACTATTCTTGTGCTACTGAACATGTGCTATAACTATAACTGACACACAACTGAGAGAACGACACGCGCGTCCAATAATGGTAAAATTTGTTCGGACAATGTCGCTGTATTCCGCCTACTATCATTAATTCAACTTTGTAATCGACATGGATCTTATATACATAAACACTTATGTGTATAAGATCCATGGTAATCGAACTAAAATGTTGTTCTTAGTATCTATTTTCAAATTTTTTTTATTCTCAAAATGTTTGTTTCATGTTTATGTTTTACAATTTATTTTTATATATTATACTTTATTTTCGGAACTAAAGTGGGTCGCTTGAAGTTATCAAATTGGTCACTCGGTGTCCCTCGGGTCATAGGTTGCCGACCCCTGCTTTATACCTTGCTACAACGAGAACATAAAACATTTTGGGATTGCAAGTTTTATATACATCCATATATACCTTTGCCGATGCTTTAAATATAGTTAATATTGATTTTTATTATTTTAAACGTATTAATCGTTTAATAATTATTTTTCTCAAAATATTTTTTGTGTGCAAAATATCGCATTCTTTATGGGTTGACAATTTTTTTTAAGTGCAAAATTTATTGAAAACCATTTTGTTGTGCTTTTATTTCCCTTAACTATTTACTAACATTTGTTGTGTCGTGTTTTATAATTTTATGTGATAATGAATAGTGTTTTTATCTTCCTGTATGGGATCTCCAAATTGTGTTTGGAGAGAAAGATCTGAGTAGGAAGATCGTCATTGTAAGATGCGTCAGAAGCATCACTGTGCTCATTAAGCGCCTCCGCGTGGTGACACATTCTTAAATTTTCATCGAAACAGGAAAAGCGTAATGACGACTTCGCGATGGGGATGCGGAGCATTTTCAACTAACGAAGCCTTTGACTCATGTTTTTAGTTCATTCTCTAAATTAGCAATATTTGAACAACGATGATTCCCGGCTCGTCGCCATTTTCACGTGATCGAAAGTTGTCAACGATGAATCTCCAGTAATGCGGGATTTTGCAAAGTTGAACTTAAAAAGCTATATATGATGGGTTTAGAAAGAAAGAGACATTTCTAAAGCTTGTGGGAAATTAACAATGAAGTATGAATTGAAATTTAAAAATTTGAAAACAATTTTTGTGAAAGAGATCAAAGAATTACGACCTTTAACGAACAGCATATATTTTGTGATTTAAAGCTCACTTATATAATGTTCGTCCATTAAAGGTCGTAAGTTTTGAGTTATTTATTAATTTGATTATATAATGGACGTTAAATTGTTTAAGTTACATTTTTTATATGAATATAGTGCTTGCGTCTTACCACTACTGAAATATATTTTGTCACGCCCATCGATTTCCACACGTAGAACACAAATTATCACAAAGGGGTGAATTGTTTAAATGGGTGGCCTATACCTTCCGTGGTGATGGAACCAAGAACCTCGAACAAGCACATATCCCCCGTTTTGGAAGATCTGAAACGAATTACCCTTCAAAGGGAGAAATAGTGTGGAGGGTGGTCTTCAGACGTGGGTTGTATTTCTAAGACTAGCTTTCTAGGACAACGCGAAGTGCGATATTTCTGCTTGCCTTTTCATTAAGTTTACTTCCCTCCTCATTCTAATGTTCCAGCAAAAAAGGGGTGGTGTACAAACCTCCCGATTGGGGACTGTCTAGAAAACGCATGAGAGTATCCTCACCCTACATTTCACGATTATACTTTTAAGAATATAAAAGTTATGTTGAGTTGAAGGAAGTGCTCCGTATATTTCAGTAGATTTATAGATTTGAAACTCACAGGGACAAGTTATGATACAAATTATTATTTAAACAGAGTATCTTGGCCAATTCTTGGAGAACTGCCAACAATTCAGGTTTTTTTGTACATTTAAATTTAATAAAACAATTTTTTTCAGTTGTTTAAATAAAAAAATTAATTTTTTGTCACGGAATATACAAAATGCAAATTTAAGCTCTCGCAGCATCGCCCGGGAGTTTGGATGGGTCAATGAATATGAAAAAGAATGTTTATAATTTCTTGACAGGGGCAATTGGAGATGCGTTTGCCATTGCTGTCCATTCTGCTGCCCCGAAGGTTCAAGGAGCGATATCCGAAGGAGACAAAAGCATTGGCACGGAACACTCAACGCATCATTTCACCCTTCAACCTTCATAATACAATGCTCCACATAACGGAGCTGTTACCTCCAACTGAAGATCTCTCTCAACAACGTAATACAATTTTTATTTTATTTTTACTTTGATTCGTGCTATTAATGTGAAATTAACTATCTGTTTAGTAATTTATTAAATAATTATACAAATTGATTGTGTCAAGGTCTAAATGGCAATGAATTTTTTATCTCCTAACTTTTCATGAATAATTGATGGTTTCTGTTTTCACTGCTTTTTCTTATCCACCTTCCTACACAGAACTTTCGTACATAACTTTGTAAATATCGAAGTAAATTAAAATAAACCAGAAAAAAATTACTTATATTATTTTGCATTAATAATAATACATACAACACTTGAAAATTGGGATTAAGAAAAATGCACTGAAAAATATGAATACACACGAGAGAGGAGTTATAAAAGACTTTACTGAATTAATTGAAGAAGTTTCTGAGAAATCAATTAACTTCTTTAAACAACTGAAATTATGATGTAGAGTCTTAGGTCTGGGACGTTGAATTCTTCCTTGTGCGGATCTCTCGCTATGTCTTCGACGAATTTCCAGAGAAACAACAGAAAGAAAATTAAGAATTTTCCCTTAGAAATAGTGGACGACTTCCTCTTTAACATTTTCTAGTCCTCAAGTTTTTCTTCTCTACCGTTCTCTCTCTTTTCTTAACGCTCATTAGCCAGTTTTTGTATCAACCTTGATGTCACGCGTTCCAAAAGCGAGGTTACAGTTTTTCACAGAGGCCATGATTATTTAAGAATATGACTAAAAAATGCAGAAGTATCGGATTATTATGACAAGCTAGGAAAAATCATATATTAGTTATATTTTAAATCACCTATAGAATTCGTAATCTTAACAATAAATGTTTAAATCATATAATTAACATTCTTTTTATCTTCTTTATAGTCCACCTTTATTATCATCATCAATATTTTATCTAATTTCATTTGACATGACGTTTTAATATTGATGTAGGTATTTCAGTTAATGTTATATATTGTTTTAATATATATTTTTTTGCTGCGTGAATATTTCAATAGGGCAACCTGAACCTGTACGAGTAACTCTCTTTTATTTTTCTCTCTCTCACTCACAAATGAAAAATATTCATTCAGTTTAAATGTATGAAATTGACTTGAATAATAATACATGTGATACTCTCTGTAATTCTTACTAAACACAAGTGAGACGTTTATCAAAATGTATTTCCCAAGGGCACTAGGAAAGTAAGCATTTCAATAAAAGAGTAAATCTTCTGGTAAGTACAATTGTTTATACAGACAAGATGAGACAAATAATAAGAAGGAAATTATTTTTCTCTAATGTTTATTTTGGTCCCTATATTCTAAAGATAATTCGTGTGTAACATTAAAAATATTTTCGCTCATAAACATTTCGATCAGGGCATGTATATACAACGTTGAAGTCCGCGATAACATCTCCCTCTTATTTTCTAATACCCGTTTTCCTGTCAAATGTTACGGAAGGAAAGCGAGTTTTGAATAACCTCAAAGTAGGTTCGAGATCTGGATGCAGTGGAAAAGCCAACTTCGAAATGTTTGTGGGAAGATGCAACTTAGTATGATGAATCTTCCTCGAATTCAATGTCCTTTTTATATCTAAAATTTAATTTCAAGTCTACTCAAATTATAACTCAACAAATATGTTGCAGATAAAAAAGTTACGAGGAAAAATGAAGACGGAGATTTCAAGAAGAATCTTAAAAAAGATCGAGTAAGAAAAGCAAAACTTCCTGAATCATCAACAAAAACCAATGAAGGTATAAACCGGAGTGCCGCAAGAACTCCGGTTACGAAACACGGCAATAACCGTAAATTCTCCCTATTTCGTCCTATACGAGAAAATCAGTTTTGCTACGATACCGGTATTGATAAGCAGTGGTGTCCGTGTCATAGCCCCCATGTCGTAGACGAAGTCAACTACCAACAAATCATCGACGAGATTAGCGACCATCTCGTGTCCTTCATTAACAAGTGAGTAGCAAAATCACATGTAATTAACACGCAAAAATCCCATTACTTTTTCGTTTCTTTTTAGTGCAATCACACAAATGAAGTATTGTACGTTACAACGTTAAAAGATGTATGAATGGTTTGCTATTTCTTCATCTTTATCCTTTTCTTTTCCGAGATAACAAAATTTTGAAATTATATAAAAAGGATGCTACTTGACTCATTTATTTGAAAAGGATATTTGACTACTTGAGTCCTGACAAATGAAAGCGCCTGGTAAGTAATAAACAATATTTGCAGGGAATTGTGAATTACGTAATGCTCCATCGTATACTATCTTGTATTCATAACACATTCATAACAGTTATGTATATTTATTAATATTCTGATATCCTATTAATATTGTTAATATGAAACCGAGTAAAACTTGTCTCCAGTTAGAAGAAATGTGGGAAAGTAGAATCTGACATACTATTTAGGGAAATTAAATAGTCTTGCTACATGAAAGTAAACGTTCGTATTTTTATACAGAATATTAGGTATTAGGATTCAATTTTCCGTGCAGTTTAATCGCACGGGTTGACCTAATCTTTTTTAATGCCAGAAAGGAAGGGTTGCGACGATTTTCAGTTTCCCAACAGACAAATTGGGGCCTTAAGACGACTACTGGCGTAGCGGTTCGTATCACCACCTATGGAGGTAACTGCGACTGATCCAAGTTGGTTTTGTAATTGGACAAAACGGATCTGTAATTCCTTTTTTTTTTT
>NNCF01131189.1:11658-37886 GCA_002313205.1 Laupala kohalensis | reverse complement strand
ACGGGCCGGTGCTACTGTCTCATATACTGCCATCTGTGGTTAAAATATTGAAAACTATTTTTAACGTAAAATATAATGATTGTAAATACTATATTGTTGTACATTAAAAAAGTGATTCAACACTGATGATTAACATCTCTTCAAAGAAACAGAACTATATTCACATATGATTTAATTAACATTGGAACTTCACAAAGTTTCAACTCTCAACGTCCACTCTTGTGATTTGTGATCATTCCGTTTTTGAATTGGTGTAAAACGTTTGGAAGTATTTATTAACTTTATCCTGAAGAGGCCGTCGTGTAACTTCGTACCTACAAAATACGTAATTTCTAACGTCCGTATGCGCATAGTCGAGAGGAATCATTCTAATCAATAAATTTATTATTTCAAGATTTCTCCAAAAATTCGTTCATACGAGAACGCAATATAATTTGTCAAAATCATGTCACTAACGATCCGTCAATGTGTATCTTTTTTCTTTTGTAACAGTTTGAGCAATTTAAACAATATTTAGAACATGTTGTTATTATGAAAAAAAAATTTTTTTTCAATAAAGCACATTCACAATAAAGACGCAGGTAGAACTAAATGTTTTTAACTTGTTTCAACATGACTTTCTATAATTACTGGGGAAAATATTTAGATATTTCAAAATTATGTTGTACTATCGGAAATTAGCATAAGAATTAAAATTTTATCACAATTCCTGTAATAGATACCGGAGGTTAAGGACTCTGAGCAAACGTTTGTCAATTTATACGTCATAAATGCTTCAGTATAAAATATATGGTCCAGAGTTGCTCTCAGAACGACATGACCAGAAAATGATAATAAATTATAGTGAAGTGATGAAAGATTTCACTAACTATTAGTAAATTAAAATGATGAAGATGAGATAATATTTTAAAAATCGTTTTTCTATGTTAATTTTCCTAATATAATCCATCAGTTTTGAATTAATTGTACGATTTTTCAAAATAAGTGTTTGGTGTTTTAATGACTTTTTCATTTGAGAGAAGTGTTAGTCATTTTAAAGCGGGTCCAAGAATTTGCCCCGACCCAAAATGCATTTCGGTGGTTTATAAATGGCGTCTCGGATTTCTCTCTCATCTCCCCTCTTTAACCTCTCTAAATTCCCTTATATTTATGAACTTTATTGTCAAAAAAGCAGTTGCAAACTGCGTATGACCACGAGGGGGCAATAAACTGTTACTTTCTGGAAACAAGCAAGGGATCATCCCATCAATTCTGATCAGGGGGTCATGTGTAGTGGCAGATTAAAAGTTTATAAAATAAATTATTTAATAAATACGGACTCTTATCTATTATTAAAAATAAATTCTAGATATTTGTGCAGTGAAAATTCGTCATTAATAAAACAAAGGTATTAATGACATTCCCATCCAAGGAAAATCCGCCACTATTCGGAGGAAAACCGGAGAAAAACCCGGGCCAGGATAGGTCTCATCTCTCTCCTCAGCAATTAAAAGAGATTTTTGGTTGCAGATGGACGAAGGAAGGACATCGCTGGTACACCAACGTGGAATCAATCCAAGTTATCGGAAAACACCATAATTATACTAAGTGTATCGGTGATGTTGCACTACAGAAGTTGTGTCATTGTCGAATAATGTAAAGCGAGAAAAATTAATAAAGTAAAGGATTTATCGTACTTTATGAATATGGCGAAAAATATAATGACAATGACGAAACCATCATATTCTTAGAATGCTTAAACAATTACTGCGAAGGTTTCTTCTTGTTTCAAGTACTGTAGGTTCAATCATTCTGGTTTACTTTAAAGAGTAAATGGACCTTTAACATACATAGCTGTTAAGATACCAAGATAAAAATAATAAATTAGGTAATTTTATGTTTTATTTCGTCAGTTATTAGTTATAAGAAAATTCCTGAAAAATATTTTCATCGTAAAATTGTAATTTGTATATCGTTAATTAATCTATGAAACTTCTTTGCTGACTGATGCATTCAAACTTGTTTTCGCTGCTGAGAGTAAAATCAATACTCCATTTTTATAGTTGGAGTTACAGGCGTTTTTAGGTGATTCACTATTGATTGTATTAACTTTTTATATAAATTATAAATGTTTTTTTATCGTGAGAGCTTCAATAATATTTCAATTAAATCAATAACGAAAACATCTATTTAATGAATTTCTTAATAACAATCGGTTAGTCAGTAAAAATATCGTAATAAAACTTAACATATTAGACATACATTATATATTAATGTATTACATTTAATCGTTGTACTTTGTTTTTCGTTGCCTTATTTGCATCAATATTTATTAATTATTTTCATCATTATTCTAAGTTCCTCATATATTTGTGTTAGAATCAAAGATGTAAAATATTTATTAAAAAACTGGATACCATTTTCACCGACTCTGTGTGTAAAAATATTTCATTTTGAATCTTTTCCCTGCAATACTGAAAAATACAATTGTTATCTATCATTACTTATCAACCATGAAAATCAACGGAGTAAATCCTTCGTGAATACGTAGGTTTCCATCTCAGTAGACAGAACTACCAACGTTTCGGCTATTTTATTGTTGCCTTCTCCAGAGCAATGTCAGTAGTACAGACCTAAGTTTCTGCAGAGTACGACAGCGACTTAGGTCCGTACAACTCAGACATACTACTCTGCAGATGTCCACCGCAAGATGGCCGAAACGGTAATTCTGTCGACTCAGATGCGCTTTGTCCCGGACATAGATTATAAATCCTTCGTATTTCTTCCTTCGAATGTTCCTGACGCCAAATCTGTTATGATTCTTATCACTCCTTCCATTAATATTTTCCTTAGTCACAATCTAAGGTAGTCCTTTCGGCAGAGAGCTAAATCGTATAAAAGTCTAAAATTTATAGATGGATGAAATTGTAAATAAACTTTATTGCCAAAAAAGCAATCGCAAACTGCGTATGACCACATGGGGGTCTAGGTATTCTAGTTGCTAGAAATAATAAAGTTATATAATATTTAAACGACAATTGAAGCAAAAATCAATACTAATTAATATTTGGATGAAATAAATTGTCTTATGAAAAAAAGAATTAATTTTCAAAAATAAATTTGTTTTCGATTTGTAAATAACTTACCTCTTTTAAAAATTAGTTACAAACATAAATATTTTTAAAATATTTTCATTGAGTTCACTAGACATTCTGAAAAGAATTTAAGTTTTGTTCGCCATTTTCATCCTATCCGCTATTGCCAACTATGTCATGGGTGCACAGGCTATTGGCAGACCATGCTGCTTACGAAATGAGTCAAGTGAACTCACAGTTCATATTAAGAAATATATTTCTTCATGAGTAACTTTTTGTTACAAATTATATTCTTTATTAGTAACTATTATTCATAAAACTAATATAGAATATTTACAGAAATTAATTAGATTTTTGATTGGATTAACATTTCCGGGCAGAACCACATTAGCACGACCTATAGCATTGATATTCATATGTGACCTAAAGCGTATCCAGGATGCTACAATCCGTTCCGATTCCACAAGTATACAGAAATTCCATCTTAATTGCGTTAATCTCGAGCTGATCTCGAGGGTCTACCATTATATACACTCGGGTACCATTATTGTATAATGAACTTTTATAAGAATGACAATACTTTGTCAATATTATTTTAAAAAAATTTTAAATGTAGTTTTTCATACAACACTGGTATATTTAAATGACTGCTTGATACAACGCTTTCAAAAATGCACGCGATAAATTTTTTTTTTGTGGGGCTTTAGGGAACGCGATAAATAACTGTGAAAAGGAAGTAATTGAGAGCACAATACCAACAAAACAACAACAACAACAACAACAACAAAAAATTGGAAGTAATATCTGGAGAATGAGCAATTGTTGAAAGAACCAATGGTAATTCATTTAATATAATCGTAGGTCATGACAATAGAGTATCTCATTCTCGTCAATTGTTTTTCTAGACGGATATGGCTAGTGGAAAACAAGGTTGATATGTAGTAGCGTTATTCAGGATAAGATATATGTAGAAGATAGACTGTAACTTTCACAGCGACAATAATAATTAGGAAAACGGACGAGTATTTACTTCCAAAGGTCAGTCTGAAGAAAGAATTTTGGTGAGTTAACTCCTGATTCATTGTCATGAGCACAAGTTGTACACGATGTTAACTTATTTTTAGCTAAACTTAACCACGTTCCTATGATTTCTTTATCTATATTTCATATTAAGTTAATAATATAAACTTAAAAAATGTAAAACACACAGTATCAATGTTTCTTTAACTTCATCGATATAAAAAAATTAATGCTGTTCGTTAGTAAAAACATCACTTCAGATCGGCTGGACCTATCTGGCTAATTTAAAAAAATGTTCGTAATAGTCAAAATAAGGTTTTAAGGGAAAGAAAAATTGGAAAAGTTGTCTGAAAAATTCGGGAAAAACTGAAAGGGATTTTTGTATAAACTCGATTCAAAGGATGGTACCTCACAATTCAAAGGATGGACATGCGTTAATTCTTTAGTTTTGTTTGTTATGGTCCTGGAAAAATTTTCAGGAAAAAAATCGGGACATTTACAAAGGAAAATCGGAAAATTCGGATAAGCTGCAAAAAATATAAATTTTTATGCACTCGATCATAAATGACAATAGGAACGACATATTTGGTTGATTCATTTTTGTTTCGTTTTTTTCAATTGAATTGTGATTCTGTTGTAAGTTCATAGTTTTATGAAATGAATTAAGTTTCGTCGTTTAATCTCAAACAAATTAACAGATTTACCTACGAAATAAAGTGAAAAATTGAATATTCATGGCAACAATAGTTAACAGATACAATGATCACTCTGAAATACGTTTTTTTTTCTTTATTGAATATTATTTTTCCTCATATTGAAAATTTATTGAAATTTGGACACGACAACTTCTGTCGGGTTAGCTAGTAAGTCCTAAAAAATCCCTAGTCTGATGTAAACTTATTAGCCTATTTTGAAATATTATTAGTGTGTAGTTTAGTTTTGGGAATTAAATACTTTTGAAAACAATAAATAAAAGAAATATTTAAAGAAAAACTTTGAGAATAACGTGTGAACGTGTATATCGACAACGTTCTTTTCTTTTTACAATGTTTTTCGTGTTTCCAGCAAGTTAAACGACTGACAAAAAGAAGAGGATTAATATAAATCAGTGAATTGTTTGGATGACAGTTATATTTTCTTGGTGAAAAAATAATTTTAATCGCGCGAATATGCACGCGAGCCGCAAAACGTGTGGTGAACGGTGGTGCTGCTGCATTCTCCGGTAAGTACCTAAACATGGACATTGGCAAAAGAAAACAAAAACAAGAAAAAACATTTTTGAAGCATTTTTTAAGGAAATAGTTCAGTAGGAGTGAGAGTCCGAGATTTATTTCATCGAAAAATGTGTACTCGAGGGAGGATCGAGGGTCCCTGATTACCGCCGGAGTAGGAATGAGAGACCCAAACGGAGAATATCGCGAGAGCGGAGTGAGGGTCCCCGCTTGGAACCTTATCAATGCTGGGATTCTCGGTCCTCCCCAGCGGAGCACTGAGCTCGTGCCTACATAGTAAGCAATTGCACACCTGAGTGAAAACTCGCTTTTTATTCGTGAAGGTATAGCAGATATCCAGTAATTTTTATAATACAAGTAAAAATAGTGACAAATTATACCGAAACCACTACTTACATTAAAACTCGACTTTAACGTTAAAGATGATTTACAGATTACCATTATTAATTAACTAAACCTATTTAATATTTTACCTCCAGTCACTAGAGTACCTCGTCTTTGCTTTCACGGCTTTGGTCTCACAAAGCGTCCATGGCTGTATGAATATGCATTATACTGCATTTCTTACCTCAGCATGGCAAGTTTCTACAAGATTTCAAAAATCGATGAGAGCCATCCTAGTCAGAGAATTCGCAAATTATTTTACGGCAAATCACTCTAAAATATAGATCTTATTAAAAGCTGTAAATCCATCATTTTCTAATAACTTTGCTGTTGACGTGCCCTTAATGCCCCACCAAAAAAACAAAAAAACATTTGCAGTTGTGTGTTTGCGTTAGTACGAAAAACTTCTGAAATCGCTTTGATTTCGGACTTAAACGTAGTTACCTTCATGTTGATATTCGTTACGATCAATTGGTGAAAATTGATAATTCACATCAATTAGTAAGTTAATTTTTTTCTGTATTTACTTAAACAATTCATGCTATTTTCTTTCGAAGTAGATTTTATCGCCAATGTGAGGTTTTCATTAACTTTACAAGTTCCGATTATTCTGATTTCTCCAAGTTTCTATCATGAGCAAGATATGACATGAAATAAAAATTACATGCTTTCTGTTTCAAAAATGGTGTAAAATAGAATATGTAAATCCTGGCCCGGGTTTTTCTCCGTTTTTCCTTCTGGTAGAGGCGGATTTATCATACAGGTTCTCTAGGCTTTGTCTAGGGGCGTGTTTATTGTAACAATAAATCGTGAATTTAGTGTTATTTCAATTCTTATGACTTTTAAACACTATACTCAGAATAATCTATAGTTCGATAATAACTTGTACATGTAATTTTTTGCTTAAAATTACAAACATATTGGCATTCTATTAGTATTATAACTCGCAGCTAACTTTTTATCTTATCTAGGAACTTTTGCTGGAATTTTTGAATCCGCCTCTGCCTTAGGGCCCTTGATCGGAATTGATGGGATGGTCCCTTGCTTGCTTCCGGAGAGTAAATTAGTTTCTTTTTCCTCCACGTGGTCATACGTAGTTTGTACTGTTTTTTGACAATAAATTTATTATTTAAAGACAAATTGTTAGTTTTCAATGAAAGCTGAATAAAAAGTTCCTTTAAAATTTGTTTTATAGTTAATGTAAGTGCAAGATTTCTCATACATTCTACAGAATTATCATTAGTAAGGAATAATATACATAGGATATGTACAAGATAAAATGTTTAAATAGAACTTTTTGAAAACGCAAATTTGCGGCAGAAATATACTTTGAAGAAATGTGAAAAATCTTTCACTTACTTTCAATTTAGCTCCTTTCTATGGGCTCTAATGACCTCAATGTTGACGAGCCCTAAAGCCCCCCCTCCCCCCAAAAAATACACAAAAAAATCAGCTCCTTTGCGCTTCAAGTTAAATATCGAAAAACCCGTTTCAGAAATCCGGATCAAATAAATCTATTCGATTGCAGTTAATTTAGTTCTTTCGTTTGCAGTGCAATCAGCGATAAAACAAAACAATCATACATAAGTGACTACTTTTTTGAAACTAAATGATATCTCGTTAAAAATTAGTTTCCGTGAAACATTTTGAAGGTTCGCTCCCCCCTCCACATTATTTCTAAGGTTTCTCATCACTGAAATAATATCAAATTTCAGCAAAATTATTTCTTCGATATTTAAATGTCTTAGATGGATGAACAATTGTGTATTATTCTAAATGTTTAATAATTAGTAATATTTAATGATTTACTCTTGTCTATTGATGAACTTATTATTTTTATTTCGAGACCTTAATAAAAATGAACAAATTTAATTAATTTTATTGATGCCTATATTTTAAATACGGATATTTACAAACTTAAAAGCACTTGCAAAAATTAACATCTTTGTCTAATGAACTGTATCATCGTCAATTATGGATTATTTTTTCTAAAATCTTAACTAACGACAATGTCTGGTTTTAGGTGTATTTTAACTAAAAAATCAAAATGTATGATGGAGTATTTCTGGAATTGAATTTTGGAAAATATAATTTTTTACGTGTTGACCTTGAAATGACATTAGATGAACAAAAGTAAGGAATCTTATGGCTCGCCACAATAGAATTGAACCTAATGATTCAATATCTTACAAGTATACAAGTTTAATGATTCGTTTCAGTATAGATTTTTTATTATTTCGCGTCAACTGCATGCCTAGGTCTAACTTTCACGTAAAACGGATTTTCGAGTTATTTTGTGTGAGATAATATTAAAGTTATGGAATAAATCTTAGTTTTTAATGAAACGAAACACAAGTTTTTAAATAATTATGAGACGGTCTATTATTTTGGCTGATAATGAATATAATATATAATTATTATTATTTGCAGTTATTCCTTATTCAAGAGGGCGTAAGAACTTGAATGCTTTCGTGATGTTCTTGTCTTGCATGTTTTATCGTTCCAAATTCTCTTCGTGCATTCGCTGTGCTTTCTCTTTCGTTCTTCGATCCGTTTGCTTTTTACTAAACGTTCTTTTACAAATCTGAGTTTTCTTGCGGTATTTCTGAATTTATTCCTACTAAATACGTCATTTTCTATCACGTTCATTTGTCTAAGGTTGTCTTCTGCTACAAGTATCCATTTTGAATTCATTTTAGTGGTGTTTGTGATGCCAAAGAACCGTGTTTTAATTCTGTTTTGGTCCTCTCTGTGTGAGGGCCTGTAAAAGTCAAATTTTGATGAACTCCTTTGATTGGTGAACATCATTAACAAATATAAGACAAATAAGTAAGCATTCATCAAACAATTTTTTCGGGATAATTTCGTATTAACTATATACAATACATAAAAATATAATATATGTTAATAGACAAGGCGGTCATGTAACAAAAAAATTTTTTCGGGATAATTTCGTATTAACTATATACAATACATAAAAATATAATATATGTTAATAGACAAGGCGGTCATGTAACAAAAAAATAAAAATAAATGAATAAATAAACAGAAAAAAATATCGCATGTTTTCCGGAGTGTCAGTGGCGTATAGCGATCATTTGCAAAAGTACACTCCTTCCTCCTCAGGAAGATCCTGGATCACCAAGGGTTTGTTGCTTTCCTTTCCATCAAACAATCTCGAACATTCGACCCGCATCTGACCATTTCAAAAATCTGAGATCGAAATTTCTGAAATTTTATAGAAACATGCCATCCTGAGGCAAGAAATGCTATATAATGGTTAATACAACCATGAACGCTTTACAAATATCGACCAAAAATATGAAAGCAAAGACGTTCTCTAGTGACGGGAGGCAAAAATTTAATAAGTGTTGTTAATTAGTAATAGTAATAATCTGTAAATCGCCTTTAACGTTAAAGTTGAGTTTTAACTTGGTCTTTAACGTAAGTATGTGGTTTTGCTATCATTTTTCATTATTTTGTCTTAATTTTAAAAATTGCTGAATATATGTTAAATCTTTACGAATAAATAACTTTTCTTCTATAAGAGATGTGCAATTATTTACTATGAGATTAGTGCTCCACAGGGGTGGACCGAGAATCCCAACATTAATGACGCTCGAAGCGGGGACCCTCAGTCCGCCCTGACGACAATATTTTACGATAAGATAATGCTGGGACTAGCTCCTCCGACGTTATGTCTGGGACCCTCGCTCCACCTTGCCAAAGCAAATTATCGCGCATGGAACCCTCGCTCTGTTTCCCGTAGGTTAGAATCTACCACTTATTTTATGGTTCTGCATTCACGAGGTCATACGCAATTTTTTTAAACCAACTTTTTGGGAATCAGAATTATTTCAGTTGAACAATCTTTTGTTTAGAGAAGAGAGATTTGGTACACATTTCGATATTTTGTAAGGAAATACTAATAATTAAAAAAAAAACTTATTAATGATGCTTATGTGCATTAAAGAACACCTTCCTACTTTGATGGACGTATCTTATCTTAGGGGACTATATAATCCAAAACAGGAATTTCGTACTTCGTGATAACTTTTTTTGTGGGGCTTTAGTGCTCGTCAACGGCAAAGTCATTAGAACCCTTGCAGGATCGTGATAACTAACAAGCATACTAAGTTGAGGGTCCTTCAATGAAAAGTACATATTAATGTACATAATTGAGAAGAAATGAAAAAAGTAAAAAGTCTAATAAAATTCCAAGCGCAAAGACTAATTTTAATAAATGAAAACAGAGTATTAACGTGAAGGATGAAATAAAGAAAATAATTCTTCTCAGTTTGTTCATTTTCTTACTTTCTTAACTAAATACTTGGATGTGGTTGTTTCTTAACCTTTTTTTACTCTTGTCGTCCATAAAACATATTTTTTCTAGATTGCGCCCCAGACGAAGACGACAACTGCTGCTTCGACTGATTATGGTATTATTGATAGCATCAGTGATTCCGACAGCAATAATGCTATACAAGATGAATTATTATAACGGTAATGTTACTATATAGATATTCACAATCGAGAACAATTATATTTGATGCACACTTGAACTATTCCTTGATTTACTTGCGTCTTGTTACAATGATTAAAGAAAATATTTTCATTGAAGATTTGCGCCATGAAGTCAAAATACTTCAGATATAATTATTGCTTCAAACGCTAGTAAATTTATTTATCTTTTTTTAAGACATAGCAACGAAAATTCATGAAGTATAAAATTGAAGTTCCCGTATTATTAATTAATAAATTGTTTATAATGTGGGATTTCTTTAGGCGTTTTACGCGAGAGACGTTAGTATCAGAGGACAGCTTTTGATTAGCTTTCGACTTCTTGGATTCCGAAAAGTAATAAAATAAATTGAAATAATTAACGAACTCAAATCTCGCACTATTATGCACATCATTTGAATTCCACGCACTTTTCGATACCTGAAGCAAAGCAGTTACAACCAGGCTGAAGGAAGATTACTACACCCTGGCTGAACGTTGGACAATAGAATGAAAATATAACTGCTTATTCGTTTAGACTGTAGTTTTCGTATAGACGGCTTTATTTTTCTTTATTATTTATTTATTATCCTTATTTATTATTAGTGATGGGTTTTTTCTTTATTATTCTCTTTCATTTTGGTAAAACTCGTATCATGGGATTATCCATTTAATTAGTAACATTAGGATAAATATTTTGTTGATTTTATTATACAGTTTCCTGATCAGATATTTGGAAATAATTGAGCCCGAGAAAGATTTCCGTAGCATAATGAGTAAATTTAAAATATTAATAGAATTTTACATAGCTAGTGCCAAAATTTTATGAGACATGGTTAATTTTATCTCTCATTAAGCAATAAAAATGGGATACTTAACCGATGTTATACAAGCATCATCCTACCTTAAGTTTATTTTTTATGAGTAAAAGTGATGCCAGCCTAGTTGGCAAAATTACATTTTAAAATAAATTATTTCACCTGCTTTATATGACAACTTAGAGGTCACATGTGCATAATATTTGTTCAATGTTTGTTAATTTTAATTATTTTGCTTTGACATATCTGTTCTAAGCAAAAACTGGGTTCTTATATTAAGTAACTATTCTCACACGAGAAAATAATAATATGCATTGTACTGTAAAGAACACTTAAATAAAGCTTAGAAATTAATCTAAACTTCGGAGTTCTTCAAAACTACGAACATGGACTTGAAATAAAGGTTATATTTATGCTACCTTCGCTAAATTTACTCAAATTTTATTAGCTATCAATTCAATTGAACTTACATCTACCTTCCTTATTCTGAATATATTTATTGCTAATACATTTTCGGTTTAATGGTACCATCAAACTGATCTTTTCAAAGAAATGTCTCGTAAATACCGAAAATCGACGTACTTTAATAGTTCCTGTTCTCACTAAACATAGAATCTCATTCTCTACGTCTTTCATTCTACGTTTTCTTTACTTGGAAGAACCGTATCAGTCAACCCGTGAAAATTTATCCAGTGTGAATTACAGGCAATCTGTTTTTCTTTGTCAATTGACGACTATACTAGTGAACCAAATTTCAAGTTAAAATTAGTTATTTGAATAGAAATTTAATGCAAGAATTAAGATTTTGTAAGAGGCGCTCCAGGATCTAAAAGTGAAAAACGTTCAAAAGTCGCTGCTTTTTTGGGCTCAAAGTTATTCTCATCTCCTGTGACCTTATCTCAGATAACTCGTATTTAGTATCAATTATTTCTACATATTTCTCCGAATTTTGTCCTGAAAATCTTTGTAGATCTAATTTTAGTGTCCTCTGACACCCTCATCTGAAACAGAGAGGATTCCTTTCAGCCTCTTTCCTTGCTTTTAAGTCTTTTCGAATTCTTACGAGTACTTATTAAGATTCTTAATTATTTTTACTATTATTATCTGTGGAAAAACACATTAAAAGTTATTGAACCTGTTCGTTATGAACATGTTAAGTGTAGCATCCACAAAAAACAAAAAAATAAAGAGGTTTCATCATCCATCACCACCTGAGCCTCTCAGAGAATTTTCAAGGTACATTATTTATTTGCATATTTCGAGAAAATTAATGAGTCTAAACCCTTGCTGTCTCACTTATCTTAGCCTGTGGGCTAAGACACTCGATCGATCGGGCCGTCAGGGGATGGAGTTTGTCAAAATGTTTCCCGACGAATAAAACTAATGAGTCATTTTGTAACGCGATATTTTTTGTCATCTAATTTATTATATTTCAAACTGGAAAATTAAATAGTATATTTTTTATTTTAAAAAGTAATAATCATTATTATTAGTATTATAATAAAGTGTCCTCATATTGTTATGTATGATTGGGGATTCCGAACACTATTTTCTCTTACTCGACATAACATGTAACGCCAAACATTAATTCTGAAAGCATAGAATTGTACCCCCAAACGTTCGATGAAGAATTTGACTGTAAAATGTACTATAAACCGCGGGTCACAAAAGAGGGTTCGCGACCTGGTCGAGACTATGATTTACTCCCAAAGAGCTGCGACCCTCGCCTACATCTCAATCAACAGGATGAGAACCGATAACCCTATAATTATTACCGTAAGCTGCGGTCAACGCTGCTAACTAGAAAATGAGGGCTCTAATGACCTAGACCAGGGGTCGGCAACCTATGACCTGAGGGTCACCGAGTGACCCATTTGATAATTTCAAGTGACCCACTTTAGTTCCGAAAATAAAGTATAATATATAAAAATAAATTATAAAACAAACATTTTGAGAACAAAAAAATTGAAAATAGATACTAAGAACAACATTTTAGTTCGATTACCATGGATCTTATACACATAAGTGTTTATGTATACAAGATCCATGTCGATTTCAAAGTTCGATGTCGAAAATATCTCTGACCCAAACGTCTCTTTAATACTCACATTTTGGTTGATTTTGACCCGCGGTCAGAAAAGGTTTCCGACCCCTGACCTAGACGTTGGCGAGCCCTAAAGACCCCCAAAATGCAAACTTGAAAAAGAAATAATAGTAATAATTAATTTGAACTTCATAAAACATCTGTGTTACGGTAATTTCTCTTGCTTCGTAATTGGTTTTCTTCAGCTCGTCATGTCTGCTCCGGTTGACATTCCATGACGGGCACTTCGTTCATCTCTTATTACGAAAGTCGTGTAACTTTACTCAGTCAATGTAACCTAAGAAAGAAACGAACGGGAACGCACTGTTAGTAAATTCATTGTCAAGTAGTAGCAGTAAATAGTTTATTGTACTCAACGTGGTCATAGTTTATAACTGATTCCTCGACAATAATTAAACATTTATAGCTAGTCAAACTGGCTTGATGTTTGTACGAGGCTTGCACACAGAGTAGCCAACGCTTTTACTTCGCCCATGATACGCGTACTTCGCGGTACGATGGCAGTACTTTCGGATTTCTTTGAAGTTAAATCTATCGCCAAAATTGGTCATCAACTCAATTCATTTGCTCTTGTGCTATTCCGTTCTTCCTGCAACGAGCGTGAGGAACGAATGTTACCGTGGGTCCTAGTTTGGCGAGCAATTAACTTGGTAATTTTTACAGCAAATAGTTGCTATTATGTTTGCTATTAATATTTATTCGGATCTATTTGGTTTGGTTTGTAGAAGTTGGCAATTCGTGTTAGGTGGACATGTTGCTTTTCTTAGTAAAGTTACATGAATTTGAGTTTATTTTAGGGTATTTTTTAATTTTTCATATATTTGTTTTGTACTAAAAAATGGTTATATCACTCTATACGTCATGTATTCAGATATTTCAGAGGAGTTTTTCCGAGATATATTAGACACATTGAGCATGGATATGCTGCTTCTATCACCGTCGTGCGCCATTCCGTGGATGGAATCCCATGATCCACAGGGAATGACCGCGAGGTCTGGTGGTTTCATGGCACGCTACAATCAGCGTTTAGCTCAACCAGAATGTCACCAATGGAATGAACCATTCGTGGATGCCAACGACACGTCCATTTTTCTCAACGGACCCACCGGAAACGTGAAGTGTTGTTATATGTTGCCTAACAGGTAAGAATCCCATTTAGACAGCAGATTTTAAGAGTAATTTTAAAACATTAAGAACCGAATCGCGTCGAATCAAACTTATAGTTGTTTCTTTTCTTCAACTTGCCATAACCTTTATATTTTGAAATATATGAATATGAAAATTTGCATAAAGGTCACGTCTAACGTGCGTTTCTGTGCCACCACAGACCATCTCATTCAGTAACACCCTCATTTCTGTACCACCCATTAACATACAAAAACCGAGATGACGTCACAATTATTTCATGTGATCTAGCGAAAGTAATATGCCCTTGTGTTAGAGACAACGACAAAAACCTGAAATACAACTAACTCTTGTCATCCATTTCAAATCGAAATATCAAAGTACACAATACAATTGGATATTCGGAGATATTTAATTGGTAATATTTAAATACAATTTTTTTTAGGAAAACACTTGTAACTTTTGGACAATTGCAGATGTATTTTATTTTCTTCGATTAGAACTAATTCAAAATAACTTCACAAGTCCATAATTAAGGAATTTGACCTAAGAGTAACGCAAAGAGCAAAATATCTCGAAACTTTGTGCGAAAACATTGCGATTCAGAGGCATTACATAAGTTATATCACTTTATTAGTCTTTTCTCCGTTGTCTGTCCTCCTCATTCATGAATATAGTACATGGAATAAATGCTAATTAATATAAGGAGCGTAAGTATACGAAAAAATATTAATAAGGTTAATTAAATGTGTGTATCAAATAAGTATCTAATAGAATTTTAAAAAGTATATACGATAATTCTCAAATACAAATCAATCTTTGTAAGCAATATAAAAAATACACGAAATACAGAAATTTCTTTTCATAATTAAAAAAATATACAGGAAACTAATGAACTACAGCCTAAAAATAAAGCCCTATCACTAATTCGTCTACAAATAATTTAACAACAGTCTTAGTATTTATTTGTTACGAAAAAATCCATAAGAATGGAATTTTCAGTAAATAAAGGTTTAGGGAATCTGTTCCATCAAGTTATTGAATCTACATCAATCTTTTTACACGTTGTTTCATGAATCATAAGTAGAAGTTTTCCGTATTCTATGTCCTTTGCTTTCAAAAACAAATTGCATTTTTTCGAAAATTGAAAATGATTAAATATTGCATAATTATTGCTTTACTAAAAAAATTGATAAAAATTTTTCGTATTCACTTTTTGAACTTTTAAAGTGCACTACGGTGTCTAATGCCCGAAGGAGAAATACAGTCGATTGAAAAAGATAAACAATAAAAACAAGTGCACGATCTAACGGTTGAAAACGAGCAATTATAGAGAATTGTTTAAATTTAAAAAATCGTACGAATGGAACTGGTATATGTTAATTATATGTTTTTTCTTGAAAACTAAAACCAATATTAAAAAATATTCAGCAATTATATATATATATACATAATTTATAATTATATAAATAAATAAATAAATTTATTGTCAAAAAACAGTACAAACTGCGTATGACCACGTGGAGGAAAAAAAACTAATTTACTCTCCGGAAGCAAGCAAGGGACCATCCCATCAATTCCGATCAAGGGCCCTAAGGCAGAGGCGGATTCAAAAAATTCAGCAAAAATTCCTAGATAAGATAAAAAGTTAGCTGCGAGTTATAATACTAATAGAATGTCAATATGTTTGTAATTTTAAGCAAAAAATTACATGTAAGTTATTATCGAACTATAGATTATTCTGAGTATAGTGCTTAAAAATCAAAAGAATTGAAATAACACTAAATTCACGATTTATTGTTACAATAGACCCGCCCCTAGACAAAGCCTAGAGAACCTGTATGATAAATCCGCCTCTATTATTCAGCCAATTAATATTTAATAAATGTTTCATTCATTATCGGCTGGCCTAGGTTCTTTATAAAGAGGCTGATTTTACTATCGGGTTGCGACATATGCATATTGTTGTGATCATTGAGTCTACTCTTAGCCGAAATATTCGTTGAATATATCATGGACGATGGGTTTTTTTTATAAACTCCAAACTATCTTTTCTTCAAAATTAGAGATATAATTATTTCGCATATATTGCAATCTTGTACAAGATTTGCCCTAAATTTCAGTATTATCTGAACACATTTTTTATTATTGATCTCGTTCTGGATATACGAATCGCAAGCTCCAAAAACTATTACACAGTGGGTCTACAATATTCTAGTTCATTATACTCGGAAGTTTATTTTAGCAGTATTTCCAATAGGATCTCAGTGTACTCACCATTCCCCGAGATTATTTTTTTATTCAGCCCATTTGCTTTTATATTTTCACCTGTGCCTGTGAAGTGAATTTCCCGCGAAATGTTTTCATAGGTACCTCTGTTCTCTTATCTACGTTTCCGTCACAATGTGTACTAAGCACTATCAACATCAGAAGGATTCACAAAACAGTTCATACACAACAAGCGAGGAGCGGAACACTTTTACCTCGTGGAAGGACATCTGTATCAGTGACAATCACACGGCAACATATTGCACGCCAGACAAGCTACCTCTTTTAACTTTACATAACAGCGTTGTTTCGAACATGTCATCTATTCCTAACATAATCTCAAGAAATATTTATTTACCCCCACCCCGGGGACTTACATCTAGTAAGTACGTGTTTGGCGAACACGGGGCCCCGAGCTGAGTCTGGCATTACTTCCACTTGTGAGAGGCTCCTNCTCTTTTCTGTCCTACCTTGGTCACCTCTTGTTCTTTTCGATCCCGACGCTATTAAGGCTAGGGCATCTTTCATTTTCCTCATTTTTTTGTCCCCCTCTCATTTTTTGTCCTCGATGTTTTGAGAAATGTTTTGATATATTGTAATTCAGGAGGGTTTTTAGTGGGTATGGATGAGTTATTCGGCGAGTCCCACACACGGGGAGAGTCATGTTGGCTCTCCTTAGTGCGTAACTGCATTTTCCCTACCTTTACAGAATTTTAGTGCTCTAATGACCTCGATATCGACGAGTCGCAAAGCCTCACAAAAAAAATATAAAAAAATCAAGAAATATTTATTTGCAACTTTGAAACGTGCCTGAACGCATTTACGTTTGATTATACATTTTGTCATCGATAGAAAATGAACCTCTTTAGTTGTTTCACCGCCTCTAACCAGTAAAAGTATTTCACCCCGTAATAAATACCGGACAAAAAACTTGGGACAGTAATGTGAATAAAAAGTATTTAAGAGGAACAGGTTAAGTAGAAACTTTCTCAAAGTTGCATTGGCTGTTATGCGCAGTCTCTAAAGGGACTATCTTTTACAAATTCTAATGAAATTCTCGATTATATTCGTATAAAAAACTATTACCCGTGTCCCAAACTTAATACAGAAAAAAATATAACGAAATTTACCCAACGTGTCGGGACAATTAAGAAAGTTATTCGACGAAAACTGTGTCGCAACAAAATCCGAAAGGCCCAAAATCCAGTAGCGACAAAACCCCACAAGTCAGGTAGAAGACCCTTCCGGCATATCTCCGGTCAGGAGCGGGAGGGGAGAAAAAATGATCCTGGCCCCTCTATTATATTCATTTCCTATTCAGAACTCAGTACAAGTTCCTAAATAAATAACCATTAATCTCACATTTTTCTCGTCTGAGATACACGAGTAAAATAAGACTCGAATCACGTTTCTACGAAGCTTAGTTACTGATATAACCGACAAGTTACTGGGACTATCTTGTGTACTCCCGACAAAGTTAACTCTCGATTCGTGTTTCACAAGTTTCATTCGCTTATAAGAAAACTTGAAATAGATATTATTATTGTTATTGAATACTAATTTTTGCAGTCCGAAAGAATGTCGTCTCGAAAAACATCGACTATTATATATATTTGACTGATTAATTTATAAAATCATGTCTTTCATGCCTTGCAAGAGCAGCACATCTTTACATTTAACACAAGAAAATTTCTGAGTGTTTTCCTAACGTAAAGTATGAAGGTCTTCCTTTGTTTCTGCCTGAGTATAATCTTCTCAGCAACTACTGTAAGGATTTTATCCGTTTTCACGAATCATTTTGTGCACACGAGTATTATTTATGGATATTTGGTGTAAATTAGCTGGCCTGTGACGGTGAACGACGATGAAGTCGCAAAGAAATCAGCTATTTGAGAGAGGATTCCGTGTGCTCTGCGTAAATATAGATAAGTGAAAATAGCGTACAGAACTATTGTTCATCTAAGATAGTGTTATTGAAAAGTCTGTGTTATATATTTATCTAACAAGGTTAACACACTTTATCTAAGAAAATGGTTTAAAATACTTTACCTTAAGCGAGTAATTAATGTTAGGAAAAAAAACGATTCGTAATCAAATTAAATGTGTTTGTTTGTTTTCTACCGAAGATAGTGTAGATGGGAAGCTAGTGGAGTGATAGTGGGTAGTGAAGTGATACGAGGGAAATAAGTGATTTAGAAAAAGTGGGAAGGGAAATGTGAAATGAAGTGCACGAAAGGGGTAAATCGAGTGATTGGGTCATCGGTGAAATAAAATGTGCCATAAGTTATTTTTATCAATTATTTAGATGTTTCAGGGTAAAATGTTTTTATATTTAATACTTTAATATTAGTTGAATCATATAGTTTAATGATTTATTTAACAATTTTTGATTCAAGTGCACTGTGATATGTATTTCTGTGTTGTACTTCCTTATATACTGCCACCGGGTAAGATCTGTCCAATTGCAGTAAATAAATATTAATATTATTATTATTATTACAATAATTAGTTTCATGTCAATTAAGGGCCTTATTTGTAATAAACACAATGAGGTACTTTAACTCGGCGTCGAACGCTGTAGCACTTAGAAGACTGTTTTGTTTCAGAATAGAACATCGTTTTTATAGATTTCTTTCCAGCGTTTGTGTATTTACGAAAGGTAACTACATTACAAGGAGGTTTAACATTTTGGGAACGTTACGTCGTAGGACTGTGATTCAAATTTTGGGTTGTTCGTCAGTCTCACAGGAGTATAATGAGCGGTCACTTATAATGCAAGACTATTAGTTAATTTACCAGCAATATGAACTAAAACTTTGACTTGGGAATAAAGGGAAAAAATGACCACAACAGGTAAGGAAAGGTTAAACTACCTGTTAGTGTCCCTTCGGAGAGTATTTTCCTCGACGCAAGTGAAGGGATTTGGGGTTTTGTAACACATTTTGTCGTTTGGGGTTATGTTGCTTTCGGTTTTTGACGCAGATCGGACGAAAACTATTGCAAAACTGGAGAACAGTAGTCAAATTAGAGATCATTTTCAAATACATGGTTTCAATTGAAACGGTACAATTAATAATTTGCAGTTTTAAATACATCATTATTCACGAAAAATTGTTATAGTGACTATTTTTAGTACAATCAAAATAGGTAACAATATTGGAAGTTTCATAAATATAGTTATGTGCTTGATGAGCGACTGGAACGCTCATACTTCCTTAAGAAGAACATGTGAAATAGAATGAGTAGAAGAAATTAAATAATATATAACATTACATTAAAAAAACTAAATTAATTATATTGATTACATCAATATATAAGGGCACTACTGAGGACGTTTTCCGAAAGTATTTAGTGATAATTATTTGTGTCCTATGAAATAATATTCTAGCCTTGTGTATCCGGTTCAAAATTTTCCGTAAAACCCATTTAATCAACATAAAGTTAGTTCCAATCAGATTTCTCGTAAATTTTATGAATTGAAATTCCTTAACGATATAAACACTCTCTGACATGTTTCGTTAGCATAATCGTCCACTTGTTTCAGTAATGAATGCCGCCCCATCCCACATGGAGGAGTCAATATCTTAGATAATGGTACAGGAGCCGAGTACGTACAAGTTAATTGTGATCTCTTCTTCCTCTACAAAAGTTCTAACATATTTCCCTTCATAACGGAGAAACCAAAGGTTAGTACAAATAAAAAATTTCTCAAAACATCAATATTTCCTAAGGGTTTCCCGTGTGGCGACGATCATGTTTCAATTAGTGGAGCGTATAACGTTAAAAATGATTGCATTATTGCAAGGATTGCATTATAGGATTGATTTGCACTATTGCAAGGATGGAAAATATTATTGTGAAATTGCTACAATATTAGAGATAACCATGAGAATAATACATATATTTGAAAATTACAACAGTTCAATGTATATAGTATGAAATAATCAATGGTACGATCACAAATTATTATCATATAATTAATGTTAATAATTATATAATTACTGTAAATATTATGTCATAATTAATCATACAATAAACAAACATTATCATATAATTAATGTTAAATAAAAATTAATGGTAGTGTTTATACTCACGGAAATGCAGTGAAAATTATCCTGAAGAAATTTCTACCTTACCCCGCTTGAGTTCGATGGCAGATGTTCTGAAACAGATAAGAAAGGATATTAGTTCGCTCTGTATACCTTGTCAATACTCGTAGCCAGCTAACTTCACTCAGATAAAATGTGTAGCATATATGTAGAATGCTACATATTCTATTAATAGACAAGTGAATTGAATATGTAGCATTCTGCTACAAATGTAACCTAAGAAAAGAAACATGAACGCGGTAGCACTGTGTTTATTAGTTGATTGTAAAGTAGCACTAAATTAGTTTATTGTCTTCAACTAATATAGGATTTGTTCTAGCAACGCGTCTACCTGTATGCTGCGTCCTTGTACACGTCAGCACTGTAGACCTGTTCGGCCCTAAGCCGCCATCCTGATTAAGGGTTTTTCAGGGTTTTTCCTCAATCGCTTAAGGTTTCCTGGGATGGTCCCTTGTTTTGCTTTCCCAGGCTTAAATGTAAATGTTACTCCCTATTTTTTTCTACATATGTAAAAAATGTATTTTTTCTGTTTTCCTACGTGGTCAGACGGCAGAGCAGACCCTATGGTCTAAGTCTCGCCACCAAATAGGCATTTTATTATTATTATAGATTCTTGCCACAGGTGTAAGCAAAACGTCCAGAAATCCACACAAGACCATGGCTACTTAGTCCGGGAAAGTACAGTCTGGTCGTGCTTTTGTCGCGCACACACGGTCCACACTGAACGGAGTCCTCAGCTGAGGTGGCTACATACGGATTATGCGAGAATTTAAAGAACACTTCGTCATAGATAACTTTTTCGTAAATATTTCATAATTTTGTTATTTGATTTTTTGAGAATAACTTTTGACAATAACGAGACGGAATTAAATAAATATAAGATGTACAAATTGAGACAAAATTGTCAGAAGGAGAGAAATTACCTCTTTTCCCAACCTTTATTTGAACACTGTTTTCAACTGAATAAGAAAGCAAACATGAATTAAAATTATATTGTAGTACAAAAGATTTAAGATAGAATGGCCATATTCCGTCAAGTTTCAAAAATTGGATAATAAAAAACAAAAATAATCGGATTATTATTTTGTAAGATTAGCATAAAGAGTAAAGGAAGTGGAGACTTCTAGAATCAGTCTGTAGAAAGGTTTTAAGTAAAGCAAACTGCAGGCAACACCTCAAGAAGCCATAAAACTATCCAGAACTACTGACGGGGGCGAGAGGAGTGGAGAAAGAGAGGAGGGATCGAATACAATAATTGATAACTGTTGACACAACTGCGCAAGACATAAGAAAATAGAATTTTGTTACTCCTACGGAAACAACCTGTCAGTCCCGGTTTCCTCAAAAGTTAATTACAAAAATTATTTTTAATAATTTTGAGAACTGAATTAAATATTCTAACATTACTTTGTTCGAAATACGGCAAAAAGTGATTATCAATAACAAAATTATGAAATATTTACGAAAAAATTATCTAATAACATGAAGTGTTCGCGACTGAGTGCGCGCGACAACAGCACGACCAGACTGTACTTCAAAGGGTTCTAATGACCTTGCCGTTGACGAACCCTAAAGTCCCACAAACAAACAAAAAACACATTGTACTTCGCCGCTGTGACACCGCTGGTCGCCCAATTAAAACTCAATTCTTTTTATCACTTATTTGTGGTTACATACTAAGTTTTAAACGTTTAAATTCCATTGATCATGTGATAACGGGATTTTCCTGAAGGCGACGGTATAAATTTCAATCCTTCAATATGCCTGGTCGTTTTTAGCAATGTTTTCGAAAAATGTTGATAACTTATTATATTTTGCAAGTAGAAGCTCGAAATTTTTAAATGTCACAAACATAATAGTTATCATAAACTGAATAAGAATTATTTTTGACATTTTTAGTTTACTGTATAAAAATTAGTAAGGTCGACGTATCGGGAAAAGCTGTGAAAATTTCACGTTTTTTGAAACATTTATTCTATTTTAAAAGTATTATTCATTCGTAGAACTATTTTTTTCTTTAAGTATATGCACAAGATTATGACAAATTTTATGGTATTTATTTATTTTTTCTATGTTTCTGTGTGCCTTCTATAGCAGTTCAAAGAAGGGGGTCTATAATAAAAACTCCGATAGTAGGAGAAAGAGCAGAGGTGGGAAAAGATAATTTGAAAGGATAAGGCACCCAGAAGTGCCCCCGAGTCCAACTACTTCTTCCCTTCATTTCTATGAAGATACCCGTAAAATATTACCATTCATAACATTTGTAACCCCCTACAGCGTTCCCTACCCTCAAAAATTCATTTTTTAGGTTTTAATTTTTCTTCTTAATTTTGAACCAAAATTAGCTACCGAAACTAGCTTCTATATTGATAAAATCCTTTAATCCAACCAAGAATTTTTTTACAATTTGATCCTCTGGTGTTTGGATGAAAAATCCCCATACATGAATCAAACATTTCCAAAAAATATATCGCATAACCCAGAATTTTTGAGGCGATAATTTTTTAAATAGGTTCTTCTATTGGTATTCTAAATGCTCCCAAATTTGAAGTCTACAAGTGGTGAGTCACCTTCTAAATTTCTAAAAACTTTTTCTTTTACAATTTTATTTTGTCAATTTTATGACGAATTTTGAGGACTTTACTATTCATTATATTATCATTGTTGTATCAACATAAACGAATATAAAGACTAATTTTTGTGAATTCAAACTGTCTGAAACGTTCAATACTTGCAAGTATTAATTTAGTAAATATACATGAGTTATAACATAACGATTCTTTAAAAAAGAAACAATGTCCTCTTCAAAATTCTCCACTTTGTAACACAAACAAACACAGACACAAAAGGTTAAAAGCAGTATGGAAGAGTTAATGATTTTGTTCTTTTAAGTCTTAAAGTATCAAGACAGTTGACGAGGAGAAAGAGAGCGAGGTGGTTTGTATAACTTTGACTCTTGCTGCGAGATGAAATGGTGTCTTGGATTGTTGTAATGTTGAGGTATGTGACAAACCGAAGAGCAGTAGTCAGGTGTTTAACGTTGGTTGAAAGTTTTAGCAGTTCAGTTTTTCGCTTCTCTGTTAAAATAACGTTTTCCAATGCGGCATTGGTGTAGTGGATGAGCGATGTGTAAATGACGTACCTTTCAGGTGGAGCATCGTTTGGAAGAGTTGAAGAAGAAAGTGAACAAGAAGCGACCCCCTTTCAATGTACTTGTGCTGGGATTGGGTGGCGTGTCGCGCGCCGCTTTCCACCGTCAGTTACCCGTCACCACCAGCATCCTCCAGAAAATGGGGATGGTGGAAATGGAAGGCTACGCTAGCCTAGGGGTAGATCCAGCCGTCCATGCGACCGCTCTGCTCACAGGACTCACGAGAGAAGAACTGGAGTCCAAGGGCTGTGGGAAAGATGGCATAGCTCACACATGTCCTCTAGTGTGGAAGGTATATTTTCGTATTTTTTGGGTGAAGCTATCTCAGCCTAGGTGGAGCCATGGGGTCCGTTATTCGAGCATTCAGCGTAAGTATGGTGTATCCACTGTGTTAATATACGAGTCAATAGAGCGGTAGCACTGTATTTGATATTCTCAGTAGTTTGGAAACCTTTGACGTATTCCTCTCTTACATCCACAATTTTCCAGGGGGTTATTTTTTACACTGTAATTTTGGCCGGTAGCTTTATACCATACAAACCTACATGTAAATAAATAACCACGAGAACTTTAGATTCAGATAAAATTTTTAATTTGAAGAAATTATCTCAGATACGTAATACTTGTATGCATACATACTTACAATTATTGCACGCTTAATAGCATAGGATACAATAGAGAGTTCACAATTTGATATTTCCAGGTAGGTTTTCCCTTCACCTACGCGAGGCTGATGTTGCTTCTAAACCTCAAGATCATCATATACGAGTATTTTTCCCAACTCCCCCATACAAAATAAGATAAAATAAATCATGAGGTGAGGTATAAGAATAATTGAAGTTCACTGTTGTCGCATCGAATATAACTTGAGCCTTTCATGCATATTTTATATTTGACAGTCCACCAAGTTCATCAACACAGATTTAAGCTGTCACTGTTAGCTGTCTCGTGTAAGCTACAACATACCCATTTTCATAACTTATACTGTCTTCTTTGGTTTGAACCATCTCAACGTGTGACTAGGCAATACCAGATGCATTTATGACTAGTTATTTTAGGAAATAATTGTGATAGGGCTGATTGTAATGCTCAGATGCAACCCACGGTGATTACTTCATTACCATCACATTATGAAAAGACCTGGGATTTGAACCCAGTACCTTTCGCTTCACGTAAGTTATTCTACATAGGACATCCTTTTTAGTGTCTACTGGAACTCTGTGCTAAACGGAGTACATGGCGTTGAAAGCGACAGAGTGGCATACACTACATCTAGGCCATAAACTGTTCCCGATAACACATGGCGAAAGGTCTAGATTACTCAGAGATGACAGATAAGCAATGGGAAATATGCCAAAACTCTCATAAATTGGAAACTTACCGTACAATGAATTCGATTGATAAATCTGGTATTGATGAATTTCCTGAAACTTTTAATTTCACAGCTATTTAAAATTGAAGATACGTTGAAAACCGAACATTGTTCCTCGTAACCTCTGAAGTTTAGTCAGTCGTACACAATATCTCTCAAAAATTGCTGCCATACAATCTTCTAGTCCCCCTTGGTATGCTTCACTATGAATTTGGTTGCAGACATTCAGCGCAAAAGGTTTCCGAACGATGAGGGCAAGCGACTGTTCCAGCCTCGATGTCTTTAACGACGCGCCGGTAGACTATAGTTTTCGACCCATTGCTCAAGCTATAGAGAAGAACATGGCCCATCAAAAAGGAAATCCATCGTCTTGTTACATATGTGCAGGTTTGTAATCAGTATGGAACACATTTGTTAGATTCTTAAAATTATTCTTTAGAGAGTGACCCAAACCTCAAAATTTAACGCAAATATCTGCTTCTTTGCTTTAGGACAATTGCCAAATAATTTCACATGTTTACAAATCATGCAGAAAAAACCCAGCGGGAAGCGTTGTTAAGTGCCTAACATAACGTTTTGAAAACGGTGAACTGAAAAAATAATTGAGTTTTTTTAACAAATTAAACACAAATTTCAATTCTTTTTATTACATCTGATCGTTGGACATGCGCTAGTAGATATGCAAGCACGTTTGTGGATGGGGACCCCCAGAAACCTGAGTGTCGAGGCCTCCAAAAATACCCCCGCCCCCGACCTCACGAGGTGTAGGCACGCTTCTGATCATAACATGTCATCAACTATATATGACCCATAATTGAGCGTAACAATACAAGTTTTCTTTCTCGAAAAGTTCAAATAGAGTTTATAAGGTTAGCATTAGTCACCCCCCCCAGGGGACTTACATCTAGTAAGTACGTGTTTGGCGAACACGGGGCCCCGAGCTGAGTCTGGCATTACTTCCACTTACTTGTGCCATGCTCCTTCTTTTCTCTTTTCTGACCTCCCTTGGTCACCTCTTGTTCTTTTCGATCCCGACGCTATTAGGGCTAGGGTATCTTTCATTTTCCTCTT
>NNCF01131187.1:7343-34238 GCA_002313205.1 Laupala kohalensis | reverse complement strand
CCTAAAGCCCCACCAAAAAAAAAAAAAAAGTTTAAAACTAGAAACAAGGAGTTATTTGCAAAATTTTTACGAGAAAAATGAATATAAAACACTAATCAATCCCCCCACCCCTATGAGGTCATAAAGTATCAACGCACCAAATGAGATTCGTCTTCTTCGGAGAGCTGCCGGCTCTGGAAACTGTCTGGGATCCGATGATGGAACTAAAAGGAAACGGGCACTTATTAGCAAGGGTGTCACATAACAGGGACATTGATATTTAAGCACATATGATTTTAGATTGCGTTTCGTACATTAAGAAAAATGAAAAACTCAAAATAAACTCATGACACCGAACACTGTATGTGTTGTAATTACTTATGTAAAATTGAGACATTAGTGCTCTCAATCAATAGAAACTCTAGAACGCAATTGAAGTTAGCCCAGACGAGCGGGATGATGATCGCACAACGAGAAACAACACAACACTGAGCAGGAGAATGTGGGAGTGGTTCTGTGTTTTCGCTAAATTAGCAGCGAAGTCACGTGGGCACGTCGACGAAATCCGGGACAACCAGAAAAAGACAGAGACGCATTTAACGCGAAAAACATCAGTGGAAACCGAAACCTATCACCGATGTCAATGAAACCCGAGGTGTTAATGTGCTGCCCATCCTCGCCAACAGTCGTCGATAGCGACGCTCAACAACTGCAGTGCCGATTGAGGTCATCATTGGATGCATTTCTCAGTAGGTCAAAAGCCAAGTGCGTTTTCTCCTCTTGAAAAGTACTGTGGTTGAAAGGACGGAGATACTGATCCAGACATAAACATTTCTCATGAGGTTTGAAGACATGATGAGACTAGTTAAACATTTTCGAACCTTGCTGTAGGCCTTGGCATATCGAAAGGAAATTTATCGACTTAGCAGTATCAATGAATACTGCTAAGAGTTACTAAGAGTTAACTTCAAGAACTAAGATTATTTTATTTTTCTCTATATTGTATTTCTTGAGATGCAACGCAAGCAAATTATTTGAGTATAAACTTGGATATCATCCTGTTCATCCTTTATCATTCCTATATTCTTGCAAGATTTTACAAGAATCCACTAATCATGTGGAACATTGTTAAACTAAGTAAAATTATAGATATAGATAGAGATAACTAAAATTGTAGACAAGAGAGTCAATGACACAATTACTTTTGATTCGACGTGAATCCAATGTAATGGGTTCATTGGCCCATTTGCGGGGGTGCGAACCTATTTTAAAAGGTGCGTGGACCCAGTATAAAGGGTTCGCTTGTCTGGCATTTTAATAACTAAGATACTGTACAAATGAAAATAAGTGTGAACGAACACATAAGTAAATATTGAAAGATGTTTGGATGTAAAACTAAGTGTACATAAAAATGTTAAAATGATAAATCGATAAGCATTCTTATTCACGGTAACCTATTTTAATTTATTTTTAAATCTGATATTAGTGAATATTTAATACTGATCGATGGCATACAAACGACAATAAAAAATTCAACGTTTTGTAAGAAAAATGTTGGTTTTAGCAAAACTTATTTAAACCATTATCGATATATCAGATTCCTATTTAGATTTTTTAAATAAAATTCGATTTTTTCGCAGTTCTTGCGGAAAAAAATAACTTGCAAAATCACTTTTTTACATCAGATTCGCAACCAACTAAACCAAAAACCCATGTGTGTTATCGGTGATGTGGGAAATTCAGGTATTGTGAACAGGTCAGAGGCAATACGAACAATGCCTGACATAATAAGGCAAAGTATGAAATATGTATTGCATTTCCCACTTCGCCTGGGCATTTTGCACTTTACCAAGACATATTGCACATTACCTAGGCATTGTAGACATTGCCAAACTGACGACAGGAAAAGCTATTCGTATAAAATATTCGAATGTGGATAACACTATTATTATTTCTTTAATTTTTCTGCAGTATTTCTACTTGGTAACAAAAATTGCATTTACAATGTCACAGTGAAAATAATATGTAATATGAAAAATATGACAAATAATATAATTTGAAAGAAAAAACTGATATTACTATACTGCCCAATAGAAATTGTGACAAGTATTAATCGTGATGAAAACGTGACTTTTTGTTTTCACTGTAAACCCGTTTGGAATTTAGTTGCATAAATGCCCGATTTCCAATGCCCAATTTCCTACTTTGCAAGTATTACATTCAAATTTTTATGAGAGTTGATGAAAAATTTCATTATGTCAGTGACTTCCACTGGCCAAGCACCAGTGTGCGACGGTTTATGAACCGACAATATTTATTCTCCAGGAAATGAGACCATTTTCGTTATTCTCATTTTTGTCCTGAGACCTCGAAATTAGATCCACTTTGTTTTCTTCCTCAGAAGTGAAACTGATTCATTGTTTTGCAAGAAACTTTTTTATTATACTAGCTGAACCTACCCAGTCTCTCCGGAGGGTTTGAATGGATCTCTTCCCGAACGCGGAATGTTTCACATGGAGTAAAATATATTTTTGTAACTTTTTTTAAAGTATGAAGACAGACTTCAAAACGTTTCGTTGGATGAGAATATCGATTTAAGCAGTGGGCGATCTGAGCACTCATTATTATCAATTTTATAATTATGTGAGAATAGAGAAACATTTATAAGTTTATGGTGGGGAAATAGAACTAATGTTGAATTCGCATGTTCTGGTATGACTGTATATTCCTCTGTTAATTTGTCTTGTTGACATTTATCATGCCTGAATATAGTATAGCACCTTGTTGGTCATCAGTATATCAGTGCGCTTAAAGCCAGCCGTACACGTTCCGGCAGACCTGTCGGTTTCTCTTGAACAGTCCGCCGGTAGTTTGCGGCCGGAACGTGTGTGGGATCCGGTTTGCCTGTCAGTTCAGACTCATCAGGCGGTCGGACGTCTCGAACGAATACACATTCGTCCCTCCGGCAGAACTGAAGGCAGCTCAGGAGGACCGGACCGTCGGTGGGATTAGGCGACAGGCCGACTGTCAGTCAGTGGGTATTAAGTGTCTTTTGAGTGAATTCATCCATGTATTGCTAGTTTTAAAATGGCTCGCGAAAGGGAAAACCAGTGCTTGGAGGGCTAAATAAATCGAACTGAATTTTGTTTATGGAAAATTAAATCATTGGACTATCACGATTTGTGAAAAAAGAGGTGGCATACGTTCAATTGATAAATGTATGGAATGAGGTAGAATCCATGTGTACAAAATCGACAGTACTAAAAGAAAATTCGAGAAGTAGTACTGGAAGGAATTAAACAAGGTTAGTGAGTCGATGAAAACTGGGTTTTCTACCGATGATGTTTATGTGCCAAAACTGTGGTACTACGGTCTCCTATCTTGAGTATCATTTTTATGTTGGTGTCGTTTTTATGATTCATGTGTTTGAAATATGTAATGTCTTTTTGTGTTTTTGAAACTTAATATGTTTGAAACGGGGAAATACATAAATTCTTCATATGGAATTTTTGATACTAGAATTTTAGTTATGTACTTCAGATTATTAATATTTAATTGCTATCTATTAGAGTGATTTACTTGTGTAGATATTTTTTTCCATGAATTAAGATTGTCATACTTTACATTTGCGTTTTCTTTCCTTCAAATAGTCCCTATGTAGAACCTCAAAAGTTGCTTCACAGATTTCAGGAATAATTTTGCCGAGTACCTGGGGTGATATTATCGTAGAAAACGTCAGGTCCTCAAGACTTCTCCCAGCTGCTAAGAACCTCAGCGTTCCTGTCAGACGTTAATGGGAAGAGATTGCATTTCTCATCACTGTTTTTCTTCTCTCAATTAATGGTGCAACCAATAACAAAAGTTGTAAATTCATGTTCTCGTCCATTCTTATCTATAAAATAATACGTATTCTCGTTCATATATGGTTGTGCCAATCTTTTGGAGCCACCTTCAATTCTTTTAGCAAATTGACGTGCGAATATACGTGTCGTCACAACGATTCTTTACACCAAACTTCGTTTTTTCTTTCGTTTCTTATTGACCGCTAATATAGGTATTAAATCGAGAATCGCGTACGCATCATCACTGGGAAACATGAACATAACACATGTATCGGTTGATTCTCTGCCTGGGTTTGATTGTGATCCGACGTAAATGACAGGTCTGCCGGAACGTGAATGGGTCTGTCAGTTCAACAGTCCGCCAGTCTTCCGGAGTACTGTAACGACGAAACTAACAGACATACCGGAACGTGTATGGCTGGCTTAAGGAAAGGGGCGACTGCGGCGCAGATTCAGCGCTGCTTCTATTTTCGCAACGTATGCGCCACGGGTGTTCGCTGTCTCCGTCATGGTGTGTTGTATTTCGAAGATGCTCAGCTGTTGCTGAGGACCAAGGAAATCTTGAGACCGATTGCATGCAGTAGGGAAGATTTAACTCAAATGAGATAATTCTTAGGATGAAATCTGGAATGTTGCTCTGCAAAACATTTGTCACCTTTTTGATTTATTTTTATTTATCTGAGGGCTCCCTGCAAGTTCTACAATACATAATCCGTTACAACGCATTCCAGCATCCCATCAAGCACGAGCGCTGGGAAGCACTTATGGTAATAAAAGTTGAAATATTTACAAATGAGAAATGTAGCGTTCTATTGAAGCATATCTACATGGGGCGATTGGAGTTAGGAGTTGGGTGGTAGGACTATTTTAAGTAGGTGGGCCGGTTAGCTGGGTTTACCAGCAACATGGCCCACGTGGAGGGGTAAGTAGAAGTAGGTAGAGTTATTGATAATAGGAGGAGGTAGGATAAAGGAAGGAAGGTAGTCACAGCTATGTGAACTGGAACATTAATGTGAAAAGCTACAAATTTTCAGGCCCCATCGGGAATCGAACCCGGGATGACTTGATGAGCGACAACACTACCACCTCAGCTACCGGTAGGGTTGGTTTTGCAATCTGGCGAATGTTTTAAGAACCAAAACTCAAGATCACATCCTAATAATCACACATATCAAGAATTTTCAATTAGGAAATAATTTGAGTGGAAGCATAACTAACTGAATCCACTCGCAGAAAACTAAACAGCCCTGTCAGTAAAACTTATTTCTTTTACTGACAATATCGGTGGTTCTTGAACTTTTGGAGGATAAAAATCGCGAGTCTATCCGTTTGCAGAATTTGAAGTGAAAAAAGTATCATGTGAAATATTTTGGATTTGCCATGTAACAAAACGAGTTTCACCTGAACCCTGTACTTGGACGAGAGTGGTGGATATAACATTTACCTCTCTGATTCTAAAGAGACTTATAAAATGGGATGGGATATAAAAAAACTTTGTATGAAATTATTTATATTTTATGTTAAGTGGCGCTACAGTCAAAATAAATTAAATCGATATTTCTTCGATTGCAGTAGATTTAGATTCAATGTAAAATTACACCCTCAATACATAAAAATTCATTACTTTTGATATAAATAGTTCTCTTATATTCTCTTTCTGAACTATGTCAAAGTATATACGACCTCCCGATTGGAGATTTAATTTTAATTTCTTCCTCTTATTCCAAAATATTATTCAGTAATTTTGCGAATCAAAATATACACTTCTAGCCAGACTGTCTGTAAGAATAATTGGTTTGTAGCCATCATAAGATTTAACTACAAATTTTTTCAGTCATCTTGTGAGTGATATTCTTCCTTCCGTCCGTTTTTTCTAAAATTTGAAAGAACTTGAGTTCTCAGCAACATTTTAACTCCGACACTTCGTACGTCCAAAGGCATGTGAAACTCCCATCTGTGGTCTCCGTATTGGCAAGGGTTGTGAGAAGCCGAGGAAGCTGCTTAGCTGATCCTTCTCCCGTGGCGCCGCCGGGCGACCGAGCGACGCTGACCTTCGCTCCCTCATCGGAACGCTTGGCTGCGACCGCAGGAATCCCAAGCGCGAGGAAGACCGGAAGGCAACTCTAGGCACCCTGTTGTACTCTCTTCAAAGAAACAAACAGAAAGACCACCATGAATTTCGTTTGGTATGTTGTCTGGCATGTTGCAACTTTGCCAACACCATGAATGCCTTATAAATGCACAATAATAATGCTTATTAATGTCTTGAAGTACGACAAAATTAACTCATTCATCATTCATTAGACTAACGAAAACAAGAGAAAGTAGTAACTGCTTTGCTTTTGGAAATTCACCAACCTTCGTTAAATCATCTTGAGGATCATGACCCTTCATTTCGAAGTTTATACTGTCCTTTTCTCAAACTAACGACCCATAAAACATCCCCACTCTCTATCATGCTATTTGTCTGAAAAACAAAAAACACGTAATGATAACAGAATTGCTACGTTTGCGATACAATTTGCAAAGTTCAAGGTGTCCCCCCGTGGGCTCTACAACATACTTCTGTAACTCAGAGAAAGTAAAACTCTACCATACAGAAATCTTTCCCTCGACAGAACAAATTGGAGATGTGGCCACTGTATCATTCAGTGGCCTCTTTAACCCCGAGAATAGATGCGTCACTTATTTTATCGCACGCAAAGTTGGTCGGGAAATTGCTCGGGATATTGAGACACGATACCTAGTGAAAAATCAATAAGATACCTAGTGAAAAATCAATAAGATACCTAGTGAAAAATTTGAAGTGACCTCTGGTGTCAAGCAAGGTGATCCTCTTTCGGCAACTCTGTTCTGCACAATTATTGTCGTAATTATGCAAAAGACTGGAATCAACGGAAACATCACTTCACGCCTGAAACAATGTATCGCCTACGTTGATGGTGTGCTGATAATGACAAGAACATACAAAACACTGGCAGAAACATTCTGTACACTTAAAGGAGATATCTTTAGATTATGGATTAATAATCAACAGCAACAAAACTAAATAGCTAAGATGTAAAGCAGGCGAAATAAAATTAATAAATATTCATGTAGATGGTGAAGAGTTTCAAGAAATGAGATCATTTAAATATCTTGGATCAGTCGTAAATGGAAGCAACAAGATATCGGAAGAGATTAACGAAAGAATCACAGCCGCCAACGGATCATACTACGCAAATAGAGCCTTATATAAGAGCATATTACTCTCGAAATCTGATAAACTTTATCGTTATCAAAGAGCAATACGGTCAATAGTAACATATGGTGCAGAAACCTGGACACTTAAACAAGCAGATATTCAAAAACTAATGGTTTTCGAAAGAAAGATCCTAAGAAGGATATATGGACCCATAAAGATCGCAGATGGTTTTTGGAGACAAAGAACAAACCTGGAGCTAGATACATTAATCAAATCCAAGAACATAAAGCAGATAAAAGCATCCAGACTGAGCTGGTTGGACGATGCATGCAGAATGAAAGAGAATAGAACAGTAAAGAAGGTGTATCAATGGAAACAGCTAACATCAAAAAAGAGAGGAAGACCCAAAACCAGATGGAAAGATGTCCTGTAAGACTTTTAAAAAAATCTGAACATTAAGAATTGGACAGTGAAAGTGCAAGATAGGAAAAGCTGGAAGACTATTGCGGAGGAAGCCAAAACGATGAGATAAATCGTTGTAGTGCTTTTAAAGAAGAAGAAGAAGAAGAAGAAGAAATTTTCGACTGTTGTTATTGCAAACTTGGTTCTTCTTACGTACATGAAATAAAACATTAAGTTCTGGGAATAACGACAACGAGAAGTATTTAAAGATGTTTGATCATAGAAACAAATTTGTTTGTTAATTATACGTCTCGCATACGCAGCACATAATCTAAATTATTATGCTAGTGCTAACTCTGAGACATATCTATCTAGTTCAGTTTTATATCATATTTCCGAAATGAATATCAGATTATTCTCCTAATAAACTTTTCTCTTCGTGTGAAGTAAATGTTTGTGCACAGATTTTTTCATCTCTTTGTTCCTACTTCCTTGTCCTCTTCATTAACTATTCACTTGACCAGGGTTTCGTGCTTTGAGCGTCACTTGATGACTTATGCAAAGTCCACTAGGGATTCTGCGGGCGTTCCCCATCCTTAATAGCAACTGTTGTGACTTCTCTGCCGAGATCACGAGCTCTACCTCGTGCTCAGTGACTTCACCATTTGTCGTTGCATAACCCTTGCCTTTCCCGTACAGCCTGTTTTACTACCTGTACTCAAAAGGCCACTCGGGATTGTCACCTTGAGCATATATTCCCCGTACTCTTATCAATTCCTGCTTCAATGAGTGTGTACGGATATGTCACACTTTTAGTAAATTGTAGTGAATGTTATTTTTTTATTCATGAAACAAATGTTATATGTACAAACTATTAATTATTTACTGTATGTTTAATACTTACTCATTAAACAAACAATTTAACACTTCCTAAACCATACAAACCCCAATGTGTAACTGACTGACTCATTCACTCATCGACTTGCGTATACAAATTCTAAACCACTTCCAAAAGTCGTAAAAACTAAAAATTTTGAATGTTCCGGCATAGCTTGAGTAGAGAAATGAACGAGAAAATTCCAATACGGGAAAATTTTTTATTACAAATACCTTTTTGTGGGGAGAAATTCCCTCAAGTATCGCGTTCCAACAATTCATTTGGAAGCAATGTAAGTATGGGTTGTAACGTAAATATTTCGCAAATTATATAGAGACTTTAGTTTTCTATGAGATACCCTGCACCTTTCTGTTATCAACACCTGGTGCTTGAAACAGGTAAGATTTTACCCCTACTAGGGTAAAATCCCCCAGCGAGTTTGCTGGTTGAATTCCCAAATGTGGGTCTGAGGACATAACTCCCAGCGTGTGGATTGAAATTAAATTATAATCACAAGTAACTTAAAACATAAGATCAATTAATATTTAGCAAGTAGTCCGCCCAACTAAAGAGATGGAACGTGCTTTTGCGAGTGAGTTTGCTGCTGCAGTCAGCTGCAACATTTAAACATCAAAGAACTTCCAAAAACAACTATAAAATGTTGGTGCCAATAACAACATTAATCATAAAGATTTTGTTTTCATTGAATCATTGCCGTGATAGATGGACATGGACCTGGCTGAAACAGGAGCACTTATTCATGGCTGTGTTGTGCACAAATATTTATCACCTTTTAAAATATGAGTTTAATCCTTTGAAATAACCACCTCTGAATTATGCAAAGAATATTGAACTTTTTCTGATAAGATGAAGGTTTCGAAAGAATTTCTTTCTCATACCAGATGTATTTCGTGTCAAAGAAAAATACTTTTTCAATGTAAAAAATCCGTAAATTTTCTCTGAACAGCAATATTTTCCTATTTTTAATTTCCTTCCTAATATGTTAAAATATCAAGAAAGTGTCTGCCCTCTTGTACCGCCGATGAGTCATGGGAGATCCGTTTTTCATTTACATCGAAGATAATGAGAATGCATCAATCATTTGGCTATTCCAGGAGCAGCCTGGAGACGTCTTTCTGAAACATCAGTCTCATTTATCAATTTGCTCTCTGTATGAAACGTGATCTTGCTTATTATGCAAAACGATGGAAGTTTATCTTATTAATAGTGCGTTAGGATTAATATTCTGGAACTTCCTTAAAAAAAGGTTGAATTCAAAATGTTGAATTCATTAAAAAGGGAAAACTGTTTTAATATTGGTGTAGTTTGAGCGTCACAATTACTTGTAGTAGGTTCTTTCCTTATTTACTCGGTTATCTGAAATCCTACCGTTACCAAAAAAAGTGACGAAATCCTTTTTTTTCAAGCAAATATTTTTTAAATCATATTACTTCAAAACCATCGAACGAATGACTGATTTCACCTCCTTTGTTATGAATTTCGTCTCATAAAGCGCATTGAAAATTTATCAACCAATAAAAGACTATGAGCGAATAAATGTTCAGGCTTACTTTAACGTTTTCCAATTATCTTTTTTGAAACTTCAAACATACCACGCTATACTAACAAATGTACCATTGAAATCTCCTCGGATAAACTTTAAATTGAGGAGGAGAAATCGTCCACATCGTGGATGATATGAAGGTGATTTTTTCAGGATTGACTTCAATCTTCGAAACGCCAGCAAAATGTCTCGACTGTAAAATAAAGGTGAAAATACGAGACAGGATTTCTTATTAAACTGAACGTTATGTATTGTTTAAGCTGAAAGATCATTTTTATTTTAAACTAGCTGATTACCCGGCGTTGTTCGGGAGTTTTCTTAGACTAATCCTCTTTTAATTAGGAAAAAATAAAATCAATGTTATAAGATAAAAATACTTTACTTGCTGGTTTCTGAAAACATGTTCAGCAACCTAATTTTTAAAATTTATAATAATACTAATTTAATACAAAAGTTTACTGCATACACTACATCATTTCGCGGGAAACGTACCGATCGAATTTGCGCTTCCGATGCATGACGCGGCTGCTCCATTTCATTAAAATTCTTGTAAAATCTAAACTATTCGTCGAAATTTTACGATTTAAAGGCGATTTTTATCTTGTTAAATGATACAAAAAGCAAAATATTTATTAAATTTTATAATTGATTTTTTTCTTCTTAATTATTCTGTTAAACTTACGTATTTTAACACTCCTATTTTAAATAACGTTTTTTTTTTTCAATAAAGCGGGTGAACCTTTGTAAATAGACATATACGGTAGCGGACGTTTTTGTAGAATTCTTTGAGGTGAACAATATTGCTATTCATTGTGGTCACCTATCTATAACCGTTTAGGTGACGTAAGCGAATATATATACCTTTTTCCGTATTTCATCGACATTTATGGTCATAATCATTTTCTTTCTTTCTTTTCACGTATTTCTTTTAAAAATAAAAATTAGCCTATGTTCAGGGCATCTGAACTATATCCTTGCCAAATTTCATCACGATCTGTTGTGTGGTTTAATCGTGATTATGTGACAGACAGTCACGTTTTCGCGTTTCGCATTTATATATTAGTATGTATGTTCTTGCCATTTCGAACCTAATAACCGTTTTTATAGTTGTAATGTGAGAATAAGATACATTCGGATAAATCAACTTCGATAAACATAGTAATAATTAGTCAAAGAAGTAATCCAGTTTATCAAAATATCTGATAAACCACTAATTGATAGTGTATAAAATTAACCAATTATTGACATTTTATCAATTTAATATTTGTAGAGTGAATATTTTTCCTAATATTTAAAGTCACATTTTAAAAATCACTGTTACAAAACCATAAAAACAGTATTTTTAATTTTACACTGTTGAAAAGCAAATGGTACTCAACGTTTTCATTCAATTTTCAATATAGTTTGCAATGTAGTATTCGTTACTCCTGTAGAATAAATTTTGAGTTCCTGTCTAGAATTTAGAAGCTAGGAAATCATAATCTAATCTTGACTCACTGAGTATAAAATGCATCTGCAAAAAGCATCTCTCATCGAGAAAGATGTACAAGAGTAAGAGCGGTAGGAACTTTTTAATGGTTAAGTTTCAGATGATGAAGTTTTATACTTTTTTTACTCATTTCTATTGACCTTGATCGTTCTTTGCAATATCATTATAAAAACGCTTAGTACTTTGAGAATTTCTTAAGATATGGAAGTATGTAAATCGGTGTATCTTTTTTTTAATAGGTAACCTGTAAATATCTCTAGTTCTCGCGTAAATACTACAATTTACGAGTGAAAATTGGCATGATCGTAGACATCGAAGTGAAACTAGTTTCTGTTAGAGCACGTGGATATTCCGTATCTACGTTGAGGGTATTTGACAGAGGAATGAGATTTTGACGAGAATTGTCTTAATTTAATGGTAACATAAAGGTTAGGAACAAGTTTATATATTTAAACTCTTAATATTTTTTTCTTTGGGACCTCTGTGGGCGAATTATTCGGTCGAGTTCAGCTTGTAAGTTCTGATCAGTTAATTGTTGAAGGCGATCGTTTCCCTGCGAGATCAGGTGTCGCCTGTGAATAAATAAATTTATCGTCAAAACAGCAGTTACATACTGCGTATGACCACGCGGAGGACAATAAGCTAATCTACCCTCCTGAAGCAAGCAAGAGACCATCCCATCAATTACGATCAAGCGCTCTAAGACAGAGGCAGATTTAACATATCAACGTACTCCTAACGATAAAAATAGTTCGGAACGTATTATAATATTAACATTATCCCAACAAATTTTTATTTAATAAAACACAAGAAAAGTTGTTTCAGAAATACGTATTCCAACTATAGATTATTCTGAAAGTATTGTTTATAAGTCTTAACTATTAAATAACATTAAATACGCGATTTATTATTTCAATAGATGCCACCCCTAGTCAAGAACCTAGCGAGTCTGTACAAAATATCCGCCTCTACCCGGTTTAAATAACATAACACATTCGGTATATTAGAAGTCAAAGTATATTTAAACAACAAATAATAAAACTTGTTGCAGAATAAAATTGTACAGTACTACAAAAATTTCCCCCTCACCATCTATAGATCCTCTCCGCTCCTCGGACCAGTAATAAGAAGCGTGACTCATACTTGAATATACTGTAACAATTGATCTCGATAACCTCTTGACATTCAGGCCGTCATAATAACTTGAGGTCTGAGGCATGAGAAGTCTGTTTCAATTGTGCTTGAGAATAATTTGAGACGAAATAATTTTAATGAGTCATGTGAAATGTTATGCATGGTATTTGAGCTACATTTTTAGAGATGTCCTGGAAATTAATTCTAAATTCTCATTATTTTCAAGACAATTTCGAGCTGAAATATAAAGCACTTGGCAAAGGATACGCTAATTTAATTACATCTCCTTATTGAGTGCGTTGAGTAGCGATGTTGTTGGTGGTAATGTGTCATTGACTCGTACTAACAAGCAAGAGTACTCATTAATTACGTATTACGAAATAAGGAAAAATTCCTGTAGCATTTCAAACTCCAATTATATGTATATTAAGTTAATTTGTGTATATTAAGTTCTTCACTAATTATAACGAAATACTGACCGATAACTGCATGTCAACATTTCGTGAAGGTTCCTCAATGCAGACATCCCGAAGGCTTAGTTTCATAACACTAACTTCTAGGATTCTTATATTGTCGTGACGTTTTCATGGCAAATGACAAATTGAATTATTTTTACTTAAACTCCTTATTTATGTGTCAAGTATTGAGTTTTTTCCTTTAAAACGGAAAAAGCTTTTGTTTACCAATTCTAAGTTAATAAAGTATATTTTTTGGATGATTGCTGGGTAACTACATTCTTCCTCATTATTAAGTATTTGTCGTACATATGAAAAATCTTTCTATATTTTGGCGTTAAATTTCGTTGTTATTTTATTGAAAGATTTTGATTTGCAATCATGAGTATTATATAATAATTATTGAAATATTTCCTTATATCTTTCAGAAATCACACGCATGTAATGTCGATATAAGAAGTGTGTGTTCTCATATTTAGCATTTGTGATATCTCCGTGCAATTGACTATTTCATTGTGGAGTAGGTACGTATTTGTCAGTCGAAATAAATTAACATAATTAACAATTTAATGTAGGCATTTAGCATAGACTTTGTCCTCAATATACATTTTATTGAAGCTGGATGAGCAATGGGAAGTTTTTCATACTTCACAGTATAACGATAATATTTTTGAAACTTTTCATAAACAAAGTATGAACTATTTTATAGGGATGAAAAACGAAATAATCACGGTAGCGGAGGGGCACATACAACAAACCATTTTAACACACACTTGAACTTCAAAAGTTTCCTTTATTCTATTTTTTTTTTACTACTCAAGGAACGTGCATCAAACAGCAATATTTAAGCCACATTTAAAGAATGTAAATATTCTTGCCTAGAAAGTGTTATCGAGGGACATGTCTTAAATCTACCTGTAGGGCACAAGTGAACTATTTACTTTAGTTTAAGTTTTGAGCTTTAAGAACAGAAACGAAAATAGTCTTGTATAGAAAGCGGATTATTGTCGCTGTAAACGGATCCTACTGTAGTACTTATCCAGTAACAACATCACTCACTTGACGCTTAATTCAACTATCTGATGAAATAATATTAGGAAATTTCTCGCTAAGTACTCTGCGTTTCAGCTCGAAATCACAGTTTAAAAAATGAGAAATGAGCATTTGTCGTTCATGTTTCCTTTTCAACCTGTCTATTGTGATTACTTGGGACCTAGTGTTTGTTTGTGCCACGCTGCGCGCGTGGTATCGCTTTCGTCAGCTGGGTCTTGCGTCGACGACTCGTGACGAAACGACCTCCCACAGATACACGACGATGAATCGCTGTTGGGGGGTAGGACGCTCATGAACGGCAAATGGGGAATATTATTGTCTGACGACTGGCAATTGTGACTGTGACTGGCAGAAAGGTATCTTGCTAACACAAGCGCAGAGGATTAGTATGAAGGTCTACCTGCATCGTACAACTGCATTAGTTTTGTTTTGTCTATATAGAGTTGAACTATCCTTGAAGATATCCCTGCACATCACGAAGTCACAGAAAAAATTCGTGCAGGTGGCGAGCGAGAGGGGGTGCGCGCGTACTCTAATGGGGCTGAAAGTCATATGCTGGAGTTGGCAGCATGACTTAACCTTAGCAATTTAGTCCGATAGGACCACCCTTGTCAGACGCATCCTTGCGAAGAATGAAACTACTCCCAACTATATCACTTCTTTGCCACCGCAAACTTCAGACTCCAAGAATAAAAGAAAATAACAATATAAACAATTCCGCATATGTACATAATTCTGCTACTTTTTAGCTCGACTCAGATGCGCTAAAATTGGTGTCGTCGATCAATTGTCCAATGATCGTGCACAATGACAACTGTAGTTAGTAAATCTTTCAAAATTCGACAGACATTGCATCTGGCAGTAATAATAAATGTGTCCCGGATAATTTGAAGAAAGCAATGTTTAGTTTGTAAGGTATATCACTACAAGATTGCTTATCCAGTGACTATCGTGAATATGAACTGACGTGTTTCGCTGTTCCAACTCTCCACTTACTTCCCTTGTTGTGGTTGTCCTCGTAAAAACCGTTAACTTCCGTGTCCACAAGCGCTACCTTTATTCCGAAGCCGATGTGAAAGGCGAGAAAAGGGTGTGGATCGGAATGACGTAAGCCTAGATAATGCGGTCAGCGTACACAGGTCATTATGGAGCATTACTCGCGTATGTTTGAATCATTGAATACTCGAATTATTGTAAATGGACATGATTGCCTTCTAATCATGTTCTATTTTCGTCATTGCTATCCCGTCCTGGGTCCACAATTGTTTTCCTTCGTAACCTTGAAGTAACTCTCCAGATTGTGAGTCTGAAAATAGTTTCAAGTGACGTGTACAGAAGAATTGAAGACTATATATCACATTAACATATCATTTTAGTTAACGAAGTCATGTCAAAAGGACATAATAAGAAATAATGAGTGATTACGGAATAACTCAAAATTTCGATTCTTCATTGATGTGAAAAAGTAATGTTTAAGAGATGTATAAAGTATTATATCGACTATTACGTTATTAATATTAAATTAACGGCGCACCTGCTTCATACAACAATAACTTCTATTTTTGGAATGTTTCTATGTTAAATTTTGCATCACGATGTTGACTACATACTCCTCTAATGGGAAGTTTCAGTGACATCCACTTCACGCAAGGCGCCCTTTAGTATGTCAAGAAATGAAAATTTCCCGAAAATCGAGCACAAAAATCACACTCGTAAATTCACAGAGGGATAATCTCATGTGTACAGACTTAATTACGTCCTCTCGATAAGCTGAAGTGAAGAGAACCTGTTTTGGAAAACCATTCTCAACCCCTTTCACCCCATTCTTGAGATGAGTTTTCCGCATGTTACATGAAACTGCTCAGGATGTCCATTTCACTAAACTATGCTGTTCGAGTATCCCTCCGCCCCTCCAATGGCTCAGGAGATCGCGTTCTTGCTCATCACCAAGTCATCCCGGGTTCAATTCCCGTCGGGGACAGAAAATTTGAAACTTTTCACATTAATGTCCCAGTTCATATAGCTGTGACTACTGAAAAGCGAACCCTCCTTCTATCCACCTCCTACTGCTTCTAGTATCAATAACTCTAACTATCACCAACTACTCCTATTAACCCCTCTACGTGGATCAAGTTGTCGGTAAACCAAGCTAACCGGCCCACCTAATAACAATGACCTACAACCCAACTCCTACCTCCTATCGTTCCATGAAGATTAGCTTCAATAGCACACTACATTTCCCATTTACGAATACTACAATGAAAAGAAAGTATCCCTCCGATAGAAGTAACCCCCAGATAACCACCTCTTCGAACAATTCACCCCATTTCCAAAATTTGGGGTTTCTACGTAAATCTCGCATTAATAATGTTTTAAGTCGGGTAGCAATTCATTTGATGTCAATAGGTGTAAATTTCGTTCCCACCATGTAACCATTCTAATGGAGGGAGTGTCCAACCACGCCAATCTCCTTCCCTGAGGAAAAGCAATAGGAAAATTCATTCCTAAGATGAGCACGCCAAAAATGAATGTGTACACCTTTAATAACGATTTCTCGAACAGTTTTATTTTTTGGTTTTAAAATAGAAAAATGATACTCAACCATTAGTTCAACTCTTTGGAAGTCTTGACAGAGTAGGAGTGATCAGTGGTGGATCTAAGGGAGCAACAACCCCCCCACCACCACCACCATCTGATCTCTTAACATAAAATGAAGATAACTTTCGGTCAGGTGAAAATGGCGACGAGCCGGGAATCGAACCCGGAACTCCTGCATTGATCGCAGGGGTGTTAACCACTACACCACCCGTTCGCATTCCACAACTGTACACCAAGACGAAGGGTGATGTAGTGGTTAACACCCCTGCGATCAATGCAGGAGTTCCGGGTTCGATTCCCGGCTCGTCGCCATTTTCACCTGACCGAAAGTTATCACATCTTCTCCACGTGCGGAAGAAATGTGTACAGATAAAATTGAAGTTGATAAAAATATTGAAGTTTGTGTCACCAGATTAAACAAAATGAAACTACCCCGAAGGTGACCAAGAGGTTCGCGGAGGGTAGAGCTCCGCAATTACTTGACCTCGGCACTAGAAGATGTGGTCAGCATCCCGCTCCGACCGGTTTGACTCCAGGATAAACCCTGGTACTCATTTTACAGGCCTGGGAGTTAGTCTGGATGTTGAGGTGTGATGAAAAATCCCTCCTGGGATCGAACCCCGGCCATTCAGTCAGCAACTCAGCGCTGTACCCACTGAGCCTCACTGACGCAAATTAATAATTGTTATTAGTTATAATTGTTATTGTTATTAATATAATTGGTATTGTTAATAATACCATATTAATACAATTAACAATACCAGATTAATACAATTAACAATACCAGATTAATACAATTAACAATACCAGATTAATACAATTAACAATACCAGATTAATACAATTAACAATACCAGATTAATACAATTAACAATACCAGATTAATACAATTAACAATACCAGATTAATACAATTAACAATACCAGATTAATAACTTTAATAAATTGTTATTAATAATGCCAAATTGTTAATTGTTATTTATTTATGTGATGCACTTTATTTAAAAGTAATATTTATAAAATTTGTGTTTGTAAGACCATAATTTTTAAACAAAAATGCTTCCCGGTTAGCCCCCTCCCCCTTGATTACAGTCTAGATCCGCCACTGGGAGTGACATAGTAACCCTCGTCAAATCTTTTCAGCTTTATCATTTTGAGAACTCTATGGGCATTCTGAAGTTACTTTCAACAGAACAAGTCATAGTCTCCACTGCGAGAGTGAATGTTTCACCCCTAGATAGGAATTGTTTCAATTCTCTTGGTTATTTACGCAACACACACCACTCATAGAGAAATTTCCAGTCTCTCCAACTTTTGGAAGTGCTTTAGAATTAGTGAATTAATAGTCAGTGAGAGTTACTCGTTGGATCTTGTGGAGTTTATTTACTTCAGATAACTATTCTGATTAAGAGGTATTGTTGGTGTAGAAATTAATCAATATGTAGACACGAAAAAGGGATAATCAACCAAAAATATGAGAATAGTAATTTACAGTAGGGAAAAAGGATTTCAAAAACGAGATGCTCTGCCACAAGACAGTATATATTGAACTTTCTTAGCAACAAATTAGACTATACCTGAAATATTCAAGTATACAAAATATCAGAACTAAGCAAAAAAAAAAAAAAAGTCAAAAACATTTGAAAACTTAAATTTTTTACTTATTGTAATTTCAGTTGAAGGACGTTTTCTAAATCTCTTCTAGACAGGGTTTCCTGAACGACTTAATACCAAACTTGTCCAGATTTCTTGGCAGAGATTTCCACTCGATTTTTCTCAGCGTACACGACATAGGGTTGGGAGTGTAATTTAAAGTACATGTATGAAACTCGAATGAATATGGCATGAGCAGTCAAGAGGTATTTCGCTAGCAAACATTCTAGACTTAATTATTTCATTTAACATTATGAGTGAAATCATATCTCTAAAGTTTTTTTTTTATTATATTATATATTAACAGAAAACGCCTTTACGAAATTAAATCCCGCTCAATGAGGTTTCACAGATGGATCTTGAGGCGAAGTATACTTTCATTTTTATCACTTGAAATGTAGTTACGTGGTATTACAATTTTCGTATTGCGTTTCTATCTATTGAAAATATTATTCAGAATAAAAGTTGCGCAAGTCATTGACTGATTCATACGCTTTTACTTATCATTTCAAATTTGTTATGCTGGAAATTACAATGAGAACTGAATTTCAAAACTGGAGCGGGCGCTTGACAGTTGGACGTGAGCGTTGTGGAGGTGAGTCAGAGGGTATTCGCTCCATCAGTAGAACCCTTCACCTTCCACGTGAAGTAGGATTATTACGTCATTCAACAGCAGGTGAATCTCCTTGTGCGAGCTTCCCCACTCAGAATTGAATTTTCGCTTTCCAGTGATTCTGACGTAACATTTCAAATTGTTTCATCTAGTCTGTTGTTGATGCAATGCTTGTGCATAGGAAGTATGTCATTCTCATGGATTCTTAGTTTTGCTTTCTTCAAAAACTATATGTAAATGAGGTTAGTGTAGCACACGACTGTTCATAACTCACGTTTAATTTCTTCTGCCATTATGATGATCACTAAATTAAGACATGCGACCTTCTTTGGTAGATTTAAAGCGCTTATTTATCATAAAAACACAACGTTTCGTCAACAGATTTGTGACTTCAAGTGTTTCTCAATAATGCCCATAGATTTACATGGATATTTCATTTCTTAATTTATTTTATATTTCTATGAGCGATGTTGTCCTGACTGACAAAATTAACTGATTATGAAAAAGATGTCATTCATTAAAGAAGAACCTAAAGTTCTAAAGATAGAAACATGAAATTTGGGCAGTAATATAATTGTAATTCTTTTGTAACCCACTAAGAAAGGAATGTTCTAAATTTCAATTTTGAAAGAGTAAAATTGGGTAAATTGTTAGGTTTTTAATTTTTGCTATCATTAAATCGCATGAACTAATTGAGATATATCACTTTTGTAATTAAATATCTAGAAACGGGTCTGAGTATTTCGACTTTTTTTTATAATGGGCGCAAAAGGGTGGCAATGTTCTCATGATTTTTTTGTTCGCGTTAACACCGTAATATTCTATTTTCTCCATATCTCAGAAAATAGTTGAGACTTTATCTTGAATTTTCTATGTAAATATTTCTAAATCAAGTATCTAAAAACAGATTTCACGAATTTTAGATATTTTATTTTTAATGGGTGAAAGTATTTGGTGTGTTGTCCTGACTGACTGATCCATGAATCATCGCACACAAAAAGTTATTGAAGAGAAGAAATTGAAACTTTGACAGGATGTAGCTTTTATGTTGTATAAACAAAGAGATATGTAGATGCAAAGAGAGAATTTATCAAATTCCGATTTTAAAGGAGTTATTTAGGGTGGTCTTGAATCGGAGGTTATAACAGAATGAAAACTCGCAGTGAGTTTGATCCATAGCCTTTTGGGTTTTTCCCCTGAAATTTTGCTGGCGGGTTTGATCCCCCAGACGTTCTTCAGAAATTTCGTTTGATCCAGGTTTCATGCGTGGGCGAGATGCCCATGCATCAACAGCAATGTGTCGTTGATATTCGCAATCCGAGGCTTATCATATGGGAAAAACAATGATTGAGTTTTCATTGTTAAACGTGGTAAAGTGTGCCGGGTTGTGCAGTGTGCACTCCATTGAGTCAAGATCGACTGTATTGTTATCTCAGCACTTTTGTTGCGAATATAGTCATTATTAGCTGGGAGATGAGAGAAAACTCGATGATGGTTGCGTAGCATCGGGTAATAATTCTCTGGCGATGGCGACTCCCATTCAATTTTCTAAATTTTAGTAATTACATTCTTCGAGTCAATGAAACATTCTTCAGCAGTCCAGCCTCGCAAAATTACGAGAAAAATGCAGTCACCGCTCTCTCACCATTTCCCGTCTGTTTTGGGAGACTGGGAATCGGACAAAAAGAAACATAAAGCCTACGTAGTCCAAAGGGTTCGTCCACCATCTCAGGCAGACGCAGAATTGGTTGGTCTTATGAGAATAAGGGAATCTGAGATTACGCGAAGCGAAGCGGAGAGGCCCTTCGAAGATGACATTGAACAATATCGCTACATCGAAGGCCAAGGGACCTACATCCGGGAGTATTTCGAGGCAGCAATCACTCCCTTATTGGCCGATGCTAATACCAATTTTAAACCGGACACCTGTGAAGTAGGCAGAACTGATTCAAACTTGTCGTATATTTTAGAAAAAGCAAACGAAAATGCTGTTTCGAAAGAAATTTTAAAAATTCATAGCGTCTTGTACGATACCCTGGCTCCGGCGAGTGAATATAAGGATTTATGTTTAGACTTCGTGGTCGTGCAAGGCGAAATGTTCTACAATATTGCTCCGAATTTCTTCAGCAACTTGTTGGTAGCTTATCGTTTCCCGTTCGGGATAGTCCTGTTGCACAAGTGCCACCACCCAGTGGTTCTCGTCATTGTGACGTATTCCATGAAGCACAAGTTGCGAATGTTCGGAAGTGCCGGCGCCGGAGAACCTCTCCTCTTACCGCCGCCCATGCGACGTGTCACATGCTTTTTCCCGCGAGAAAAGAAGAGGAGAAACAACAGCAGCAATCAAGTGCGCGCGAACATCGTTACGAAATGTGATATGCCGACGACGCAGACGCTGACACCGACATTGACTCCGGAGAGGCAATGCTCACGTTCCAGCGAGATGTCTTCGGAGTCAACCCGTCGAGATGCTCTGTCCGAAATATTCATGAATAAGATGAGAGACACGGAGCCTGGTAGCGAACGCGGGAATATGACACGGTAGCCATCCACAATGGCCAATGCGCAATTGCTCACAAGATGTGAATTCACTTATTATTCAGATCCGTCGATACCTTTTTATAAGATTGTCTAATAAATTATTTTGAATTATTGTTTTGGTATAGCTTTTTTACTTGTATGGTTTAATTAGTGCCTATTTCAAGAAATGTTTAATTCGTGGGATCAATTTTTACTTTGTTTTGGATGAACTTAAGAATAAATTATGAAAAAATATTTTATTATGCTTTATCATTTACGATAATGTATTGTGATAATTTGAGGTTGACAAGAGTAAAATATGTGGACTGATAGTTTGAAGTTAAAAAATCGACTAAAAATAAATATCACTTCTGAATTTTTTTTAAAATCTTTCTATCAACTAATTTTCGTATTGTATTAATTTGTCTACATACTTAGAAGGAAGTTCACAATGTCTTTGTTCTTAAGTACTAACGTCCGATCTCTAAAACTTTCATCGAATAAAAACGAATATCCGATCGATGACTAATGTCTCTTCTTTGGACAACTTTGAGCGTTTTTTCCGAGAATACAACACAGTATTTCAAAAAGTTAACATTGAAAATGATCAATCAATATTAATAGAAAATTGAATCGATAAACTTACACTACCGACCTGGTGGCTCACTGGTGTATCAGATTCTGGGTTCGAATATCAGGTAAGGAAGGTATAGTGAATTGTTGAAACCGTGGAAGGCAACTTGCATTGGCTAATCAACAACTAATGAAATGAAACTATCCAGACATCTAAAACTTACCGAAATTGGTGATCCCCATCAGAATTCTCTCATTTCGAAATATTGTATTAAATTCTTGATAATTTTTCCTATGGCAACAGCGAGATGATAAACAAACGTTGCTTCTTCCGGAGACGATTGTATCCAATAACCTCTCACGTGTCCTCAGCGGATGCTGTACTCACGTTCTCTTCTCCAAGGGAGATATGTCCTCACACCGGAGACTTACAGCCCTTGTTCAAGCACTCTCGAGTGATTTAACATTCTTTTGTTTCAGGTGCGCGCAGAGCTGCGACTACGTAAATATTTAGCTTGAGGTGATACAACAAGCGAGCATATTCGATGGGTTGAGAACGATCAAATTAACTAGTCCAGGACGTTGGCAACATCATCCTGGGGCTCTTGGCTTTCTATCCAAGGTAAGTTGTTTTGTTTGGATTCGACTGAATAGCGGCGAAGATTTGCATTGTGACTATTTTCCGAGTTGAATAACTATAGTGCTGATGTTGTCGGAACCAAATGGTTCATTGCACTCAAAACTGTTTTCAACGGCGTTGCTATCATCAATGGTGGTGCTTCCACGCCACGATGAAGCGGGAGTATTGGACGCAATATTATCATTTGGTTTTGTCAACATCTTTTACTTCTTTGAATTTGAAATCAACGTTAACGAACTAGCGATAACAGAGAATAAGGTTCATGCATGGTTAATAAGGAATTACCTTTGGTTTGAGATGTTAAGGAAAGACAGAGTAAATTACATAGACCTGTATTATGGATACTATGTACTGATATAAGCGATAAGTTAAAGAATATCCGAAAAAAATTGAAAAATTAAGGTTTTTATAGATGTGATTTTAAGTTGTTTTTGAGCGAGTGAAGTTTATTTATTTCTGAATGTAATGATCTGCAGAATTGTTAATATTTTCTTACAATGTAATTGAGCTAATTTACTTCTGCAGTGATGTTTGAAACTTTCTGGCACAATTTTGAATTTAGATTGATATTTTTGAAACCTAACGAATTTTGTTAGTTGGTACCATTCATTGATAAAACTGTTTTCATAAGTGACTCAAGAATGAGCAACTTTGCTGTATATTTGGATTTGATGACTTTGGTCTTGGCAGAATCAATTAACAACAAATGGATTTGGAAAGAATTCTAAAGGTAATTACATGTAATTTTTATTGGTTTCTAAAAAATAAAACTACAAATAGAAAAGGAAGCCTCATAAAATTATTGTAGACAGAAATGTTGGTTTCAATGGACGCAGTTTAGATAATCCAAGAGCAGCTGGAATATTTAGAATTTCTCGACATTGAACATTGTCGAGAAATAATTTTAATGCGACCATTTCAGTGAACTTAGCTTGATTTGTTTTTGTTACGTTCTGCAAGTTGTGAAAGTTTGAGCTTAAGAAAATTACCTGTTTATTATTTCCACGAAAATGAGAAGTGTTATGTTGGCAGCCGGTTTTTGTGTGCGATATAAATTCTGATTAATTTTTAGATTTGTCTGTCTTAATGACATAAACCTAGGAATACATACAACCAATCTTTAGAATGTTTGTAGCGGTGCATAATGGACAAAGACGGGGTGGTTCTAGATGTCATAAAAATGTCCCTAGTAATGTATTATATTATTCCTCACTTTGCCTTTTCTGACCAGTTTTATCATGAATTGTGTTTTTTTACCTCCTCCTGCTTCTTTCCATTTAATTATTAGTATGCCTACTTTTCTTCTACATTCTTATGAACATGCAAGTTTAGGGGTGTAAAGACCATTTGTTATTTGTATGCATTCTGATTACAATGATGTCTGTGGCTTTTTATCTCATTGTAGAAATATCATAACAATAGATTTGGAAAAATGAGTGAATTACACACATAGCGGCCCGTGATACCGAAAAGTAGCCTTTACAACTCCAAATGTTCGCCCCGGTTCATAATGACGGGCAGCGTCTTGTAATAGGTGGAGAGCGGTTTGGAACATTTATTGCGGGGGTGGCTTCTCATTCCTACTCCAATCAACCCCTTCGAAGCAGAAAACAAAGTTATGCGAGTGTCACAAGCTCCACTGGGTATGAAACGAACGAGAGGAATGTGCCTATGGAAAACATTAAAAATTATAAGGTGACAAAATACTATAATTGTATTATATAATTTTTCGTTCATATTGCGACCTCTATTGTTTTTACCTTCTTTATTGAATTGGCTATAACGATAGACATATTACTGTAACGAGAGTCAAAGAAATGAATTTGTTCCGGTAGTTTGGGCGTGGTAGTGGAGAAACATAATTTTGTAGAACTGAAAACGTTATTGAAAAATATAAGTAAACGTATCTGCAACCTCTTAGAAACTAGTTTTCGTTGGCAGGTGTGCTAATTCATTTTTGGGCATCTTCTTACTAAGCAAAAGCTTTGTTTTTGAGAAGCTGAAGGATGGAATGCTTGGTTGATATTTTTCTACGGATCAAGACCGTCCTCGCTCAAACCGCGTGTTTTTACTGTCAGATAAAAATAGATCCTATCCGCCAAAGTTCTTGCGATGAATCGAGGTCGTTACTTGAGGTACCTAATTCGCAGCTGACGTGCAGCGCTTCAATATAATATGCATACCACGAGAGAAGTGCTACTTTTATTTGTTACTGGCACTCGATTGTATTTCTAATTTTTTTCGCCGTTCCTCTCATCTCTTTAAAGCAGTTTTATTTATTTTTTTCCTTTCCCAAGTAGCTCCTTCGTACTATTAAGTTTTCCGTAGCTGCGAGTGCGCAGCGGCCCTTATTAATGGTTGAGTCAAGTTCATTTTTATTTCGTTCTGCTTCTTATTGATAATGAATATTCTGTATAAATTTCATATGGAGGATGCCGCATATGAATAAGTACCTTTTTGGCAATTTCTCAAAATTAGCTACCAAGATTTTCTGTGGGTTGTGCGTGTAGATAGTGTTCTTTGTGTGCTCTAACGGCCGGATAATACAAATTGTATAGAGTGATTTTTTTTAGATAACATTACGTCAGGATGCGCAGTTCATCAGTGTCAGTGGCGGATCTAGGCCGTACTCAAGGTGGGGGGCTAACCGGGGAACATTATGGTTAAAAATTATGGTTTTACAACAAGAATTTCATAAATATTACCTTTAAATAAAATGCATCAAATAAATAATTAACAATATGGTATTATTAATATTAATAATTTTAATAAATAATTGTTAAGGTATTATTAATTTTATTTGTTTGGTATTATTAATAACAATATTTAATCTGGTAACACTTTTTCAAAGTATGCCATTTCTCAACTTTAATTTTCAATATCAATCTTATCAGTTAAGAGTTAGGTCCAATGGGGGGTGCTGTTATAGTTCCCTCCGCCCCCCCCCCATAGATCTGCCCCGCCACTGATCAGTGTCATGGTGCACATCCACTAATTCATCCCTGCCCATCCCTATCCATCTCATGCTATCATTTCTCCCTCTCCCATGCACGAAACTGTTTTCTTTTCACCATAGAAAAATCGCACAATATTTTGTGGAATGTTCAGGAAAAGGGCATTAAGATAATTTCTCTTTGAAGCACTTCATCAGGCAACTATTTGATGTATCAGCAATTTTACAATGTAAATGTTTCAAGAGAAAATAATTTTGGCAGATTGAAATCTGCAATCATAGATAATAGAAGTATTAAGTTGCTTGAATATAAGAACAGAAAACTTCTATAGGCAAACTTACATCTATGGTTTAATTAACGAAATAGTGGTGGTGTAGTGGAAACATCTTTGCCTCAATGATATTGCTCAGCAGTAGGACATGGGTTCAAACCCTACTTGACCGAACCAGATGATGTTTTCAGATGGGGTTTCCTTTGCTGACTCCAAACAAATGTCGGTTCAGCACAATAAGTTCCCCATCAACCCAACATCTCTCCTTCCCAATTCCCTCTCTCAAATCATGGTTAGCTGGAAGAGTAGGCCTAATGACCTGAAACTTGCCATAAGACAAGAATTAAGGAATAAGTTAATTAAATGTTATGTTAGTCTACTAATATTTAAAGTTAATGAAATATAGAAAAGAAAACACATGAAAGTCACTCACAAATTGGATGAAACAGTTTCGGCATCCAGCCTTTCTCAGTCACATAGAAAATAAAGATTTACTATATATATGTAAATCTGTTTGGATTTTATTAAATCAGACCCACTTTTGAAATGGACACTATGTTCACTATTTCAATAGTTTACATGAATACAATGCTTTGACTTCGTTATTTTGTTATAAATAAATAAATTTATTGTCAAAAGAGCTGTACAAACTGTCTGTGACCACATGAAGGACAATAAACTAATTTACTCTCCAGAAGCAAGCAAGGGACCATCCTATCTATTCCAATCAAGGGCCCTAAGGCAGAGGTGGATTCAAAAATTTAAGCGAAAATTCATGGATAAGATAAAACGTTAGCTACGAGTTATAATACTATAATGTTACTTATCATCTTTAGATATAATTTTTTGAAACAAATGAAAACTTCAGGGTGGATTGTGCAATTCATGTATATTAACTTGCATTCTTTCGGCATTCGTGGACTTCCACATCAATGGCTAACTTCTTATTTAAAGGATAGATATCAACTGGTAGAAATATCCTATACTAAAAATAAAATACTTGAGCGTTGTCTTTCAGAAACAAAGCCACTTACTTGCGGAGTACCCCAAGGATCAATTCTCGGCCCTATACTCTTTTTATTGTATGTGAACGACA
>NNCF01131186.1:0-59804 GCA_002313205.1 Laupala kohalensis | reverse complement strand
TCTGTAAACAAAAAGTTTGTTTTGTTTCTGGTGCTTGTCCCCAAAATATTATACCATATTTTAGAATGGAATGGACATTTGCATAGTCTACTGTTCAAAGGGTATCTGTTGTGCAGNGTTGATGTTACATGAATATCATTTGGTAGTGGCAGAGCTTGTAGTGTGGTTGTGTTTTGCTTGTTTTGTAGTTGGTTGGCTATGCCTGTGAAATGCTGGTTGAGTGTATTAGCAACTTCAATGGGGTCCACTATTTTGTTATTGTCTTGTATCAATTCTATGTTCTTGTTTATTTGTGACATGCGTAGTGGTTTGCTTAACAATATTCCACATAGCTTTCATTGAAATATCTCTTTCGTTGTCCACTGTTGTTTTTGTTTGTTTGTTGTTTTACCTACAAATGTTCTTGTTTATTTCATAAATAATGTAAATTTTGATGGATTATAACTATGCATAATCTGTATCTGTGTTGGGGAGAGCCTCCACAGTTTAATGTACCTCATTTAATAGTTTCTCTACATTCTCCTTCAGAATGTCATTAAATGACTTTTTTTTTCAGATGATTCAAAATTTATGCAAATAAGTCTAGTGCTTTCCTATTCCAATTATATGTTGTCAATGATGGATTTGTAGAATTTGTTGGAGACTATTTCCAGCAGAGAAACATTTGAAAAAGAACACCACTAACTTTTTTTGAGCACAAACTAGTTTCGGAAGCTGTCGCTTCCATTCTCAGCTAGTCAACTCTAGTCCAGTTATTGCTTCCATGCTCAACTACTGCTGACTGGACTAGAGTCTGCAGTAGCTGAGGATGGAAGTGACAGCTTCAGAATCTAGTTTAAAAAAGTTAGTGGAGTGTGTGTCCAGTTTAAGCTTTTTGTTTTCTGACTTTCTTGCTAAATCAGGAGCTAAGGGTAAGCTACAGATATAAACAGCTGGGGGAGCACATTTATATGGAATGTTCAGAACAATCTATTTCTTTCAGAATAATTTCTCCTTCCCTCACAGTGTTGTTGGCTTCATTGCAAGACATACCTTTGTACCCACTATAATCATTTTCACATTAAAATAACTAAAATTTACAAAATGCAAATAACATTAAAATTTTTTTTTTTTTAATATACTCTACCATTAATGCATTTTAAGATTTCCCAGGAGATATTTCTCTTTTATGTGTACACCATCTCCTTACATAATTTTGCACCCAAACAGTATCTTTAGGCCCACAAAATATTTTAGACCTGCAGATGCCTTTATTTTTGGATCATTTTCAATGGAATCCATAAATAAACCATTCATTATTTAGCAGAGAAATTTTTTAAATTATATTTATAAGTAAAACGCATTACATATAATTATACCTATAAATAAGAAGTTGTAGAGGAGAAGAAATGACGATATAATATCTATAGTTTGTGTGTGGGGCTTTAAAAAAATGTAACTTGTATTTAAATTGAAAAATTGTTGAAAGAGTTACTTTGTAATAGAGATTTTCAGGAGCATGCAAATATTAGACATTTTTAAGACACAGAAGAAACAATCTTTCATTTGCAAAATTAGTAACAATGACTGGAAATTAAACACAAGTTAAATTTTCAAGATTAATTCTCATGAATGAATAGGGTGGCAAGTAAAAATATGGAAAATGACCAATATTGGTGTTGAATACATCGGTTTTGGACTGTTCAAATGAACACCAACAATCCCAATATCACTTAAGCCCACCATCACCCTCCATGAGGTAACATTCACCCTCTGCATAGGAATGAGAAGGAATAATTAATTGAAAATAACCAATAATATTGTTGAGACACTTCAATGTCACATAAGTTCTTGATCAGCCCTAGGAAAGGGGATGGCGAGTAAAAATTATAGTAAATTACTTATATTAGTGATGAATCCTATGTTTATGGCATCACTGATATATAGGCACTTCTGATTTTGTTTACGTCTACATTGACTACCCATGGCAATAAGATACTTAACTTAAATCTTAAACAGGAGTGACAGGGCAGATCTTAAACAGGTGACAGGGAGTATTGGAAAAAATAATTGCAATAGATCGATTTGCGTTGTGTCCATGGTTTCCAGAGTTTGCATAGAATAAATATACTACCAATGTCGTTATGCTTCAGTTCAAATCACATGGATGGCACAGTATGCTTTAAGGTGTGGTGAAAAGGGCGAAACATGTAAAAATAATGGAAAACAATTGATATTGGTGCTGGAACCATAGTTTTGGGGAATTCTCATATGCGTTATCATATTCCAGATACCTTTATGTCCCAAGTCGAACCACATGGGGTGCATGACATCCCTAGAGGTGGGGTTGGAAAGGGTTGACATATATAAAAGTACTCTCGATGATGTTTAATTCCGTTTAATTCCAGATGATTTAGACATCTCTAGATCCCGTAAGGGTGGAGTGGAGAGGATATATGTAAAAGTTATCATGAACATCTGATATTACTTTCAATTTAATAATTTTTGGGTCCTTTTTGATGAATTGTGACATGATTCCTATTAAGTACAAGTACAGCACTAATGGGGGAAGGGTGAGATAGCCCTAACACCCCTAGGGGTGAAGTGGTGTCGNTGGTGTCATTAAGTTAATGGGTGAGGGTCTTCACGATATTTAAACCTACGTATAGTCGAATAGAAATAATGCAAATCCGTATCTAGAAACTTTTAGTTCAAAACATTATAGTTAAATGCACAATAGTGTCAAACTTGAATGATATAGTCGCTAAATTTGGATGTCCAACAAGTACTGTGTAGATGTAAGTCTTTGGAGATGATTCAGTACATCTTAATTTCAAGTCACGTCACTTTTCCAAACCCTAAGTTTTCTGGGTGAGGTGAATAAGACTCGGAATAGAAGCATGAGGTTTTCACCATGAATATGGATAGTACTATGACTGAGGTGTAATAAAAATAAATAATTGAAGATGCAACTATTAGAAAATAAGAACACAAGAGATTTATTTATCAATTTATGCTTCTGGGCAAATTTATCATTTAGCTTGTTCTAGATAAATTGGAAGACACAGATCATTGCAGAACTGGAAGCGGGATGTCTTCTACAAAATGAAATTGGAAAGTTGCCCACGATGAACACGAGATACTTCAGTCACTTTTCTCTGGAGGTGAAAAGTTTAATTGCACTTTCTTTGTTGATTTTGTTGAACTTGATTCAGTGAATACAGAATATGCTGATCCTTGTTTGAGGACTGTTTCTCAGCCATAGATGGCCATATCATATAAACAATTTCTACTTGTCAGCCTTTTAGCCTGTTTTATTAGGTCCTCATTAGAGCCAAAAACACACACACACAAAATTATAAATAAAAAAATTATAAAACATAATACGGTGGATTTTTCACAAAACAATTATAGCTAATAAATCAGGTCGAAACCTTCCCTGTCAAAAAGAGGTTTTAAAAAATCCGTTATTCGGTTTCAGCCCGACCCATGTGGTGCGTCTGGGATCGTTATCGTCCGGGAATGAGGAAGATAGGGATGGTTCGGATAATAGAGTGCAACCCAGGATCCGCTCTCTCAACTTCCCACTGGTGTAACACTCGATAAAAACAGGTCAGCGTAAAAGCTTAGACGGATCGAAACCATTTCTTTTGCAATTTACGTGCATCTCACTGCAGTGAATTGCACGTAAGCCAACTCCTATATTTTGGGGGTTATTACTTGCATAAAGTAACAACACCCAAAATTCCTCAACAAAGTCCAAAATTATGCAAATATTCATCATCGCTTTCTCCTAAACCTTGTCCGCAGCTGTTTTTAGACGTGAGTAGTTACTTTTTATCGCCCACATTTAGTCAAAAAGCAGTTATACACTGCCTATGACCATGTAAAGGACAATACTCTATTATTTCTCTCCATACGTGAGCAAGTGTTCGTCCTATCAATTCCGATCAGAAGGTCCGAAGGCAGTGGCAAATTTAACATATCTGCTATTCAAGAAAAAATGATATGATTCCTACAGTATTTTTTCGCGTTGTGGTCTTGAAATAAAAAACTTCTACTTGTAACATGCCAACGTTTCGGCCCTCTTTATTTTGGCCTTCGCCAGGGCTAGTCTGCCGTCTTCCTCATAAGGCGTACCCTTCCTTGTCGCATGCTATCACACAAGACATGACGCCTTGTAGTATCGTAAGCCTTCTCGATGCCAAAGAATATTCCTACGACATGTCTACGGACGAAGGCATCTTGAATTGCTGTTTCTAGGAGAAATGAGTTGTCCAGGGTGGAATGGAACTTCCTGAAATCACACTGAGATCGACTCAGCAGGTTATGCCTTTCATGATACCGGACGAGACGTCGGTTGATAATTCTCTCCAGAGTTTTACCGACGCAGCTCGTCAAGACGATACTTCGATAACTACTGGTAGTCGTTTTGTCTTTTCCGGGTTTTAGTAGGGGGATAAGCATTGTTTCCTTCCAGGAATTAGGGAATACTCCCTCGGGCCATGAAAGGTTAAAGATATCCAGAAGGTATTCTTTCGATTCTTCTAGACTGAGTTGTCTGAGCATCTCATAGTGAATTAAATCAGGGCCAGGCGCAGTGACTCTAGCTATTAATATAAAAGCATTCTCATAAGGAATGCTCTGTACCTGTACTTTATTTACGGTAGTGGGAGGGCTGTGAACCCTCTGTCGCTTCGCAGACGTTTGGGTGTGCAACACGCCTTGCGGTCCATCCGACCCGCGAGGTGAGACAATCAAAACTTCTTAGATCTTGTCCCACGCGTTCGGAGGAACAAATGTCCAGCGACGTGGAGTCCCCGCATTACACCACTAAGCCTTATACAACTGAAGTTGGGCAATTGCCCCAGAGGTTGTCCGCTAGCGAGTGTTCATCCTCAACACCCATTCACCTCATCGGCGCGTAACACACCCTGAGATTGTAGGGTTTTTTTTATAGAGGTTTAATCCTTCCTCGCGACCCGGCCAATGAAGGCAAGATCACCGCCCTTTGCAACACGCAACTTTCCACCATCGCGTCAATGGGTAGTCGCTGAAGCGTGCCCAAAGGTTACGGTGTCAGAGGACTGTTGGCGCAGTACCAGTCCCCAGATCGGGGCCGTGGGTTCGTCAAGCCCATACTCAGTCAAAACTGAGCCCCTACGGAGGACAATAATAATAATACAGTATAAATGACATTGCCTTCCCTAGCGGGGTTATATGTAAATTTGCTTCTTCCCGAAAGAAAAAAAAACGAAGAAAAACCCGGGCCAGGATGAAGCTACAGAGGCAATGTACGCGACCGTACTATTGACTGAGTACAGATGAAGTAAATTATGAGTAATAAGAGACAGCAGTATTCATGAAAACAATTTTGTTTTTAGTGTGTATTGAAAATACTATAGCATAGGTGTGACAACGTATAAAAGGAATTTACATCACTTAATGTTAACTAGAATTTTTAAAATTTAATATTTACTGCGAAAATTGAATCTTATACGAACTTCCTTTTATAAAAGTAATAAATTCTTCGTCATCGTAGAAGCCATTGTGCAGCAGAAAGCTTTGAACCGCGGATATAAAGAGATTCAAATATCTATATCATCTTCGGAAAGGGAAGTATAGAGGATGATAAGGTCCTTTTTGGCAAAGAGTTGGTTGGAACTGAATATAGCCTTCTGTTCGTCAACAAGGTGGCAATTATGTTATTCTTTCTAACAAACACAAGCGTTTCATAAAAATAAACGCCAGGAAGACTTAAAAGTTAATTTGAGGCTGTCTTGAATATGAAGATCTCAGAAGGTAGTTTTCTAAATAGTTTTTATTAGGGTTACGCTTAACAAATGAGATACCTATACATACACTTTTTTGTTAGTATTTGCAGTGCGACAGTTGGCGTGAAACATACTATACAACACTTTTGTTGAGTTAGTATATTAGTAAACAAACTTTGTTGTAAAAAAGCAGTTGCAAATTGCGCATGACCACATGGGAGACAATGAACAAAGTTACTGTCCGTGAACAAGCAAGTGACCATCCCATCAATTCTGATCAGGGCCCCGGAGCTGTGGAGGCCTTAATATTTTATTTAAATTGTCCCTGGCCGGTGCTGGGAAACAAGTTTTTGTAATTTGAGGATTTGTAAAAGTTCTTTCTTTTGATGTAACCAAGAAACACTAATTTGAAGGGCTCTAATGACCCTGACGAGCCCTAAAGCCCTAAGAAAAAAACATACTAATTTGCTCCAAATCTACTCTATGCTTGATTAGATTTATAGCTGAGCATTTCATTATTCAACAATAGAGAAAAGCTATTCGATGGCCGGGTTGAGGCTCATTGGGATTATCGATGATAAGTGTTTTCTACTTTCCTTATATTTTGTCCATAACACGTCCAGCAATACTTAGATTCAAATCGGATTTACCTCATAAATATGACAACCTCAGGAGGCCATTATATTTTCCATATCTCATGTTAGTAAAGTGAACCTACCAAGATGTAACAACACACAGAATGCCTGAATTAAGTGATTCGTAATCATTAAAAATCTTTCTCTCTTTCTTTCCCTCTCTCTCCCTCTCTCTATCTTTCTTAAGAAGGTACTTTGATAGGTTTGCAATAAACACACTGCAATCTAAGCTCTTATTTAAAGTAACCTTCTCTTTTTAGGGATGCAAAGTCTGGAAACTGTACGCGAAATTTATTGGTTGATGAAGAAAATGAAAGCCAAGTTTTCTTTGCTCCATTGTGTTTCATCGTATCCACCACCATTTGAACAGATAAATCTAAGCGCCTTAAATTTGTATCAATCAGAGTTTCCTGATATACAGATTGGCTATTCAGGTCATGAACTTGGAACGACGGTCTCTATAGCAGCAGTTGCGATGGGTGCTAAGGTAATATACATATATATTTTATATATAATCAGGAGATCCAAAATGTATTCTGTCTAAATCAAGATATTGTTCACTGACCTAAAGAGAAGCGAAGATACAATGAATAAATATTTCACTTGCCACTTGCTGTATATTACAGACGTAGATGAAGCAGAACACTACTGCTAAGTCAAATTGTCCCACAACGGGCCCTAAGGTGTGCCCATGGGGTTCGCGGAGTGTAGAGCTCCGCAATTACTAGGTCTCGGCGCAAGGAGGCATCTCGCTCCGTCCGGTTTGACCCAGATAGACTCGGTACTCATTTTACGGCAGGCTGAGTAGGCCTGGGAGTCAGTCTGGACGTTGAAGTGTGATAAAAAATCCCACCTCACCCCGGCCTTCCAGCTCAGCGCCCTACCCACTGAGCCATTTACTCCGAACACTTCTGTGATCATGCAAAACAGTTTCGAGGCCTTTGTGATTATAATGCAGTGGCAGCGCACCTGTGACCGAAGCAGGAGGTCCCGGGTTTGAGCCCCTGACCGTGGACGATGCTAACTTTCCTCCCTGAGTAGGTACTCGGAAGTCGTATGTTAAAAACAAATGGATAGAGTTAAGGGTACTATTCTCAGTATTATCCTGATGTACAATAATCTGGCGCCTGCAAGACGAAGTGGTTTGAATATAACTTAACTCTGATGCCAGAGACTTAAAAGTGCGTAATAGCGATGGTTCTGGTGAACTTGAATCGTTTCATTTTATTGCATTCCCCGTGTTTAAATGCCTTGTGATATAACAAGCAAATTTCAAAGAAAGAAAACCCAACCAAGAATGATTGGTCATTCATAGAGTTCGGCGAAATATGTGAGTAGAGTTCGATTAGCAAGCAAGCTTCCAGATGTCTGAAACATTTTTAATGGACGACATAAAACTAATAATGATGCTATTTTGACTCTCCAGATTGATGATAAATGGAATGTTCGGATATATCTACCTGTCTCAATAATGCTTTACAATCATCGATACGCATGCTTGTCTCCTCGTTTGAATATTGTCTCCTTCGGGCGATGATTGGTCAAGTGCGGGTGTGGCCATGAATTTCACGCATCATTTTTTGATTGGCATCAGAAGCGTGAAACATCTATAGGGGCAGTGAATACGAAAATAGCGAAGAGTAAACTTACAGTTCGCTCTTGAGTCTCACATTCCGCAAATGCTCGGTTCTCGAACGAGAGACTGACCATGGCCAAACTATTGCATCGTCTAGTGCTTACCAATTTATCGCTATTCATTTCCAGTGGCCACCAAAGGTCGTTTGGCGATAACAGTTTCAAATGGCCGTTTTCACTTGAGCGGCAACCGACCCTGATGGTTTTCCTCGTACACTACGGAAATCATGAAAACGAAACGACACTACTGTTTGTTTGTAAATAAACAAACAGTTTTGCATAAAAACGAAGAAAGGTAATGGGAGAAACGTGTCGGTTTTAATCACCTAATGGCCATATTTTTACTAGAGCTTCCTCTGCGGAAGATATTTAAGGTCAACGGAAGCCGAAGTACGACGAATCTCCTCAGCATCTGCTGCGACAATAAATACTAGATACGCATTTGTATATCGAACGAATCATACGCTTGTACGTCATTGGAATGCCGTAGGAGTTATAGCAGGTAGTAATACTGATACTTCTATACGACCATATCCGCGTACCAAAGCATTTGCAAATATATGCGTGTAATATTACTACAAACGAAACTTAATTTTTTTTCACAAATTACAAGGGTAGAGATAATGCAGACATAAACGATGATTCTGCACGATTATTCTCAAGCGGAGAAAGATAGTTCATACCAAAGAGCCCATACACAAATAAAATAAATGAAACCATTGGCCCTTTTGAGGATTGTTCTTAATCTCATTGAAATAAATTATGAAAAAATGAAAAAACAATGTGAACAATACATGTAGCCACATAATTTTAAAATCATTTTCTCTTTAACCTCATTTAAAAATATAATAGTTTTTTCATTATATGGTCAAGAATGAATATTTTCTAATTTGTATTTTTATTGCTGAAGAAATTTCACGTGGTTCTAACTAGACCTTGTTTTATTTCATTTGTGTAATACATTCCTTCGAAATAAGATTCACAAGTGTAATGGAAAATTTTCTGACTACATTCTCTTCGTTTTCTCTTTCATCTTCGTCGTCAGCAATGTTCCTGTGGATACGGTGCCTTTCAACTCAACGTCCAGAATGCCTTGGTCGGGGATCTCTTCTGTATCAGAAGAAATTTAATTCTGATTCAGAAGATATCTCTAATCGAGACACTCATCACCAGAACTTATGAGGACGCTCTTCACCTCCGAGAAGAATTCGACGTGGAATTCAAATTTATTCGACACTCATAAACCGCGCAGACCTCTCTATGATTCTCCAAATTAGGTGGAGTTAGAATCTACAAGAGAAGAAACGCAAGCTGCGGAAATGTAATCACAGATTTCTCATAACTGCTAATAATGTAACGCACCGCTCCTAATAGTACTGTCACGTGAGTTTGTGAATAACAACGCTTTTCGTTGGGAGTCCCTGGCGCTCTGCTGACTTCTCTCCCCCTTCTCAAGTCTACTGAATAGAAGTCGGAGCTTTCAGAGCAATAGAGTCCTAAATAAAAAGTGAACTGCCCGTCGAGTGTCACCCGTTATTGGTGGAATCGGGAGAAAGGGAGAAAGCCACCGCACAATCATGTGACCAACTAAGAGAAATTCCGCATTATATATCCACCCGTGGCGGTTCTCTTTTTATTCAGGATCATGGTCAAGAGTTACACAAGCGGAAGGCCATGAGAATTTACGCATTCAAAGGCCTCGGACGTCGCTGGGAGTTATCTATATCCAAGACTCTAGTTGGGATATACAACACAACATTCCTGAAGAATGTGAGTCAGGAATCTTGTTATATTATTAAATAATTAAAAACTGAAACCATAAATCTGATGTGATGTAACTTAGCACTAATAATTGTCTTATTTATAATCCACAATTCTGACTTAAATAATTATAACTATGAGAGGAATGTTTTTTGGACGGGGATTCGTAGTTTTCAATTACACAAACAATTAATGAACATTTAATGTACTGAAACATATTATGATCAACGTGAGTCGTACAGATCAAAAGCTACAACCTTGCAGTTACCATCGATGCTCCAGAAATACGCGGCTCTCGAACCGAGGGCAGCCAACACCACTTGGATCTGCCTAGGTGGTGTTGGTATAGCCGAACGAGAGATCGGCACACGATTATATCCTCTAGCGACAAAATAAAAAGTGCGTCAGGTATTTCTGAACACATATATACGTGACCCAGTATCCTGAAAGTGAGAGGTACAAATCCTTCTTTGTTCCATGGCCGAACCTAGGCTAACCCAGGGGATGAAAAGACTTGCTCTCATTGTCTCTTTCGCTGCCTTCCTAAAAGTCGCCCACTCATGCCTTTTCTTCGTTGAGGACCATAACCGGTGGCTGGGTAAAATCCCTGAGGAGGTTCCAACCGTTGTGCACACAAATTTCGAACCTTTGTGAAATGTGAAGTGAATAACAACGCTTCACTTTTGATTCATCCTCCCTATTAAATAATCCTCTCCTTACCCCTACCACACGTGAGCCAAGGTGTCGGTGAACCCGACTATCCAGCCCATATCCTTACCATAGTTCCCCTCTTCTCACTCTCCCCAACCTACTCCACGTAGATAAGCTTAATAGCAAGCTACAATCCTCCCATGCTGATTCAAGGTCTCAAAGTCAACGCCATTGCGCACAACGATGCGTGGAACGCAGTTACTGCTGTAGCACGTGGACAGCCCTAAGTAGGGCTCTGCTCCAGCCTGTGTGACGCGTACATGCCTCAGTTCGATGGCCAACAATGTTCACGACCGCGTCTCTCCCAGCATATGGTCCCCTAGCTCCCCTGACCAACACAATTTATCTGAGGAGCGGGTTACGAGGCATCCACATAATACCATGAGCAGGCACAGTGGATGGAATGACGAGCTCATTACTCCCTGCGGGCGATTAAGACAGCGTGTACAGGCTGTTATTGAGGCTGGTGGAGGTTTTTTTGTATGTGTTGTGCTTTACGTAAGGATTCTCTTGTCCACAGCTGTAGATCAGTAGCATACCTCTAGGCGGGGGCCGCGTCATGTAAGGGGCCTCCAAATTGGTCACCAAGTATAATTTAAACTCGTAAGAATCAATATAACTAATATCCGAAACATTTTGAAAGCTATAAACTAAATAATAGTTGAGCTTTTTAGCAAGTAAACTTCAAATTACAGTTCTTTTTAATACATCAGAGCGTCGGATATGTATATGAAAAACTTTAGTGTAGGGGTCTCGAAAAATACTCCCGTCCCAGGCCTCATGAGGTGTAGGAACGCCACTGCTGCAGATGGTGATTAGCTTATTCATCTCCAGTGTTTGCTCCTTTTTCGCGCGGACGTTACTTAGTTCTCAAATAACTGACGCACCCAGCAAATAAACGAACGGTCCGTCACTTGGATTAATGAAGATAATTGGAAATGTGTGATAGTCTCGTCCGGTTCTTTAAATCAGGATAATATGTGTCAACGCTGTCACAACACATTGTTTGTGGAATAAACATCCGAAAACAATATCTGTGAAGTAAACGTTTTTTTATTAAGAAACACATAATATATGAGACATTCCTCTTCAAAGTAACCACTGATTTCTTTACTCTCATAAATTTCAGTGAAATTGTAGCTCCTTGTAATACCTACGATACTCTGAATATTACTTTTACTTACATTTTTATTGAAATGTTGTTTGAGCTGTATGTATAGAAATATTCTAACATTATTTTTATGTGAATACTATAGTAGTTTATGCTTTTTCAGGTAATGTTGCCAGTTTTTAAGATCAAAAATATTTTTACGGAAAAATATGATTTTCCTTATCAATTTTCTAGATATAGACAATCGTTGAATTTTTATTCTAAGATCCCACAAAAAAGCTTATTAAATTTTATCTAAGATGAAACCAGTTTCATTGTATAAAATTGAATAGTGAATGCCGCAGACGCGCTCGGCCGCTCTGCTTCCTAGGCCGTTGTGCCGCGAGAGTTTCGGACGAATACGATTGATTCTTGTGTATGAGACTTTCGCGAGGACGCAGGTTATCAACATAATCATTAGAAGATGGCGTACGTGTCAAGTCATTACCTCATGATCTCTGTAACTCCTGGTCCGAACTTAATAGTTTTTCATTTTAAACGAACAAATAAGGTATAAATGTTCATACACATTTTGTGTGAAAACGAGAACTCGCATAATTTCATCCGTGCGATTTCAGTACATTCCCTCAGTTGGAATTTTTGGCAAAGGAGTTCATGTAAATCTGTAAGTAAGCTAAAGCTCCTTAGTATTTAGTCCGAAGACTATGTGATGTGGCCGCTCACTTGTTCATTTTACTAAATGAGTATGTTCTCAGATTCTTGAAATTGTTTTATACCCAGATTTTGGAGCGTCATATAACATTGGACACCAGTTGGAAGGGCAATGATCACAAATGTTCCTTGCCACCAGTAGCCTTCAAGAGACTGGTGGACAAGATCCGACTCCTGGAGACAGCTCTTGGACAGCCCTGTAAAACGCGTCAACCGTGCGAAAATGCCTGCTACTTGAAGTTGGGTAAAACAGTTGTTGCATCGGACACTCTGAAGAGCGGTACTGTCTTATCTAAAGAACACATCAAAATCAAAGTGGCGGAACCGAAGGGATGGGCAGCTGAAGAAATGGGCAAAATCCTCGGTCGGAAGTTGAAACGTGATATTCAGGCAGATGAAAGCATCACAACAAACGATTTATTGCAAGAATAACGGATGGTACGTATACAATATTTCGCATCACCCTCTGATATTGACATCTTAGCTCGCAATTAAATTCAAGCCTCACTCATCATTATCGCCTGACAATATATTTTCTCCATCAGTTTTGTACTTCGGTAATACGGAAAGAATTATTAGGATTCTATAAGTGGGCAATACCGCTGCGTAAAAGAAATAAACCAAAAGTTCCTATTTTGAAAACATCTATTCAATTCCGAGAATAGGAACCGTACATTATTCGGACCGCGGGGCAAAATTATTCATCTTGCATCCACAAATTTCGCACAATTGGTTTTCTGGGAAACAAAAACATTCCTCCACTTTGACTTTGACATTCAGGAATAGAGCATTGCCTTATTATTTCGACTTACGTATCCGAACAAACCACTAGCAGCACCAATGAACGACCAAACAACTCTAGCTTCACTTCCCAACTGAGAAGTAAAAGGGAGAGGGAGAGAGCGCTAAGACCAGCTTGCCCGGAAATCGTTGGTTTAGTCTTTCGCCACAAGATGTCAGCCACTTTGCCCGGCGGTCCCTCGAGTTAAATCTTTTGCGAAGAGTCAATTGTATACATATAACACTATTGAGACATATCTTAATTCACATACTACAATGTCATTAGAAAGAAATAACTGTATATTTCCTATATGATACAATAATATCTTTGATTTATTCTTCATTAGTTTGCATTTCTCACATTAATGAAATTAATGCTTTGTATGTTCTGATAGATGCTGCTCCTGATTCCATGAAGGAGCTCATTCTTCCGAACTCGCGACGCTGAGAAGAATTAACTCAACTGTGTTTCATGCCGAAAGGATAGACGTATAGAAACGTTTCGGATTTGTTGTATTTCAAATTATGAATATATTTGATAATGATTTGTATTATATGTAAAAATGAATAAATGGGCTTCCTTATCCCTATGTCACGTTGACTCCGTAATTTCTCTCTCCCATCCTCTTGTAAGTGATATCCTTTCTCAACAATTGGGACTTTTGCAATTGGGGTTTCATTGAATCGATGAAAAATTTACACGTTCTGTATTTTAAGTTTCAGATCATTCACAAGTTACAAGATAGGTGCAGTAATGAACCAGACGTTAATGCCAAAATAGCCTTAATTCAGCGCTGACCAACTTTTCCTGTGGACCATTTTCTGCACATTTTCGTTGATTGAGCCGACATGGATTGGGGTTTGGAAAAATGTTACCGGGGTAATTCGGAACACAATTTTCTATTTTCTTTCACCGGACTTGTCACGTCAAATATTATTTCCGACAGCGTAGATTTACGACACAAAGTTCTGCCCTCTTAACGTTCGATGAAAAATTTGATGTAAATTGTACTTCAACTCACGGGCCACCAGTTATAACGCTTCCATAGATTGCTGAATTTGGCCCAAAAGAATCAGACTTAAATGTTTATGATGTTAGTGGAAAATGAGTGTCATTTTATAGTCCTTTAATGCATAAAATAAACGCTTTTAGTCATTTCAATAATTGTTCCAGAAATTACAGTAAAATTTCCAGTTATTGACCGGTCCGGTAGCGCTACAATCAACTTGCTCAAAGTAGAGACCGACAACCGTGTCCACAATTGTAAAGCACATAATTCTCATAACAGTTATATTTACTACGCTCAAGTTCTCATAGTCCATTTGGCTACAGCTGTGACTCAATGCTAGCCTCTTACTGGTGGAGTAAGGAGACAAGACACAATCACGTGACCAACTACAGCTGATTAACTCCACTATGAGAAATTGCGCGTAGCATTTTCCGGAAATATGCGAAATTCGGCATTATTTCTCCTCCCGATAGTTCTCACCTGGATTAACGTATCTACCCCAAGGCATTGTGGGAGCGTTAACTCACACCCCCGTTCACAAACACCCCCGCACTTCGTCAGACGATATCTCACTGACATATCAAAATCTTCCATAATATATAATGAACGACATACCCAGGGCAGCAGAGATGAGAGGGGTCATATATTTTTTTCACATCCTGAAGCTAGTGTATTCAAAATACTTAATAAGTTTTTCTGCCCAAATTAAGCAAAGCACAAGATGTAAACAAAGTCATATTATTCAGTACCTTTACAAATATTGCAGATGGTAGTAAAGACATTCAATTACAATCAGGGAATAAGTAACAAATTTTGCAAAATGAGAGGCTCTTATGTTGGAGTAACGACATACCCAGGGTAGCCGAACCTGTCTGTAGTGGAAGTCCGGGAGTCCTGTAATTTTAAATGCAAAATGGAGAGCTAAATCAGCAATATCTGTAATTTAGGTAAATTAGATCAAATTTGTATAAAGTACACAATGATGATGGAGCATTTGGTGCCACACCCAGATGAAAGCGCAGTGGGAGCGTCTCCCGCCACTACACCCCATTACAATAGTTAATATTATTTCAGCCTAAGTATCAACATGTGAGTAAGTGAGAGACAACAATTTACTGTGCTTTGTCGAGTATTTTATAACTCAATGAAGTATTACAATCACAATTTTTTTTAGAGGCTTTAGAAATTAAAACCAGACTACAGATAAGTGATTAGAGGGTCATTTACAGATGAGCAGTCAGATGTAGTTGGTCATGGTTTGTATGTTAAGCAATAGAGACAGGTTGGTTGTGGTCCCATGCTCAGAAGAAAATATAGGACCCCTTAATTAAGAAGACAGGGAAAATAAAAATTCATATTAGTCATATTAACATAATAAATGTGCATATCAAGAATTTCAAATTAAATTTGAATGAAATATGTGGAATATAATTAATAATATAATACCAACAATGATGTTTTTTAACATATGGAAAAGTAGAATTAAAATTAATGATGGTTTATGTGTAATAATTTAGATAATCTAAATTTGAACAAAATATTATAAAATTCTACTTGAAATGGAACATACCAATGTGAAAACGTTTAAAATAATTTGTTTTTTCGAACATTTACTATCTCATCACAATAATTGTAAGTAAATCATTCTCTTTACATACAATAATCATGTTATTCAGTTTTTCCTCTTACATTGAATTTCTAAGATAATTTTCTTTTACACAAGAAAATGAAGTTCCACTAAGGTGTATGAACTGGCATGATTAACAAAATTTTTTGATTTAACTTTCCCATTTGGAAAAGTTCATTTCACATTGAACACTCTTTTGTATTCAATTCTGAATTGATCTCTAACGTTCATTTAAAAAATTATAAAACCCTTCCAATTTGTCTTAATGCTTGCTTGCAACAATGTCATTTCATAAATTTCAGAGTTCAAGTTGGAATTTTGAGGGGCCCTTCTGAAGTCAGGATGCAGTGTGCCTGATGTGCCCACCACTCAAAACGACTTTCTACATTTAAAATTATCCCAACAGCAGTGGCGACTCCAGGAATTTATTTTATGGCCCAACAGTACCTGCAATACAATTATATGCTATTTTATTTCTTCTGTGGTGAAAATGGCAGTTTTTTACTACCCTTAATAAGTTCACGGTGTGTTTACTTGTTTCCAAAAATAAATGAATATTTCTGAGATAGTCTTCTCATTTGTCAGTTTCAGAAGAAATATTTAAAATTACTTAACTTCATGTCACTTGAAATCGTCAATTACTTTAATGATCTTAAATTTTCAGTTTTTACAAGATAATAAGATATCTATGAAAAAAAAATTCCCATTAACTTTTTTTATTATAAGATAAGTAACCAATCAAAAATTGCCAAAACGATATATTTATTTGACTGTTAAATTCAATCATTTTTCAAGAAAAGTCGATAAGAGGAAAAATATAGTAGATGGAATAATAGATGAGCTGAATTGGCCTCAATGGAAATGGTGAACAGATGTAGCAGGTGAATGGGTGATGTAATGGTTAATGCCCCTGGGATCAAAGCAGGAATTGCGTGTTCGCTTCAGTTTGTCACCATAATCATCTGACCGAAGTTATCATATCTCTTCTCCAACGTGTAGGCATACAAAAGAAATAATGCACATAATAGATTAATTGTTCAAAAATAGTTATTTATTTTCATAAAATTATTAGAGAAGGGTAACATAGAAAAATACAAATCTCAATCAATGCGGCTTAGATGCTCCAGCTCGTTCTCTTAGTACTCAGTGATCGTTCCAAACATTCTTCAGAATCTGTAGCTGTTTGTATGACATTTGAACCACAACATACATCATTAATATGAGCAATACACACAGCTTTACAAAGTAGTCTGATAGAGAGGGAATTGTCAATGCAGTAACACCCTCTCTCTTAGGGAGATCAACTGGGATGGCAGAAGCAATGAGTGAGGATGGAAAATCTTCAAGTTGGATCAAGAAAAGATGAATCAACATGTGTGGTCACTATACTGACTGAACAGAGCTGGTCCAAGCAATTCCTCGGGGGTTTTTGTAAACTATTTTCACTAATGATACACAGAAGCGTTACCAACAAGGAATACAAATACAACTCAAGTATTTTTTTAACACAGAATCATAATGTAACATGAAATATTAAAACAACAGTGGAACAAAATTCTTCATAATATCAACTTTTGAAACAAAAAAATTTGAATCCTCATATTTACTCCTTGATTAATTACTCAATGGAATAAATTCTAAAATTGTTGTCTGAAATATTTTCAGCAATGACAAAATACATTTTTCAATTAAATGAGTAAATCAGAAATATTCACATCTAATAATTTTTTCAATTAAACAAGTAAATGAGAAATATTCACACCTACAAAATCTTCTTTATATACATATAATTTTTGAACTTGTTTAACACTATAAAATAGGGGTATACATTTACTCAGGAACTTCTTATTGAATGAGATGTAAGAAATCTGTACAAAACATAACACAAGGTCTGGAGTTTCAGGCAAGTTGCCCCACAATTACACAGGTAACGTAACACACACACACTCACACATTTATACAATACAACACATCTTAAGAACACATGTTTTTTCTGCAACTAGTAATACTAGAATGTAACTTATGCAGGTTACTAATTATGTAATTCTTATTATTCACCAAATTTGAGCACAAAAATAATGCATTATATCCTTATGTACTAAACACAAAACATCGAAGCACATAAAGGGAAAATACTTTTGACACGAAATCAAACTAAGAAAGCAAATGAAAGTGAATTTGTCTTCCATATATGTACATGGAGTAATGAGAAAACCAGACAAGGGGATACATAATACAGCACAAATATTAACTTCAATACTTCAATGAAGTAAAAAATTCTATTTCTCAGCTCACGCCGACTTCTCCATCTATTAACCGAAATCTTGAAATGTAGCAAATTTCACAGTAACATCCATTAACTTTAGTGGAGCTCAGGAGAGTTCCAAAAGTCTTGGAGAGCAACACTTGGCATGGTGAGGAGCGTTCAAGTTAATTTATGGAACAATTAATCCACCAGAGTATGTACGTGAAACGCTTTCTCATTTTACATAAGACTGAATATTAAAACAGTTGATACATACCCCCGGCGGTGTGAATCAAATAAAAAAACCAAACAACTATGTATAGTTTTCTCCAAAGTAATCAATAATTATTAATCTTCCAACTTCGATCTGCATCTTACCAAACCTTGTGCTCAGATTAATCATGATCGTGAAAGATAGAGACGATGCGCAAAACTGGGACGAGACAAGTCACGTCGATTTTCTCTTCCTTTTGCTGAAGAAAAAACTTCACAGATCAACGTATACAATTAAGTGGAGACCTGGAAAATAAATTCCTATTTAACATAAATTATTTTTACTTAAAGCAACATTTATCGTTCACAACGTTTTCGAAAGACAGGAAATCAAAGGAAGTTAACTAGGTTTCATGAATATACTGATTGCGAAGTACACTTCAATGCAGTAATTTCAATAAACGGTTAAATGCCGAGACACAAAGTTCAAATAACAATCTCAACTTTCATTAAGTATCAGTCTCATTAACATACTAAACATTAAAAATATGTCGCAGTATTACTTATTATCCACATCAAAATCCAAAACTAGTAGCTTGGTTTCCTCCGTTCCATTCCGGCTCCCAACAGCACAAACCAGTTTCGTCTCGTTCGCTCGCAGCCGCCACACCACTCCTCCACTGCCCCCACTTTCCAGGGCGACGAGGTTATGGATGAAATCGCCTACAAAGATCAAGTCGCCACATCACTTAACTCTCAGAAATGCATCAATATCGGCTTTAATACAATTCTATATTTTGAAGAGAAGAAATAGTAAATTAATTTCTATTATTAAAGATGTGCAGATCATATAAGAGACAATGAAAATCATAGGTAAATCACTGGTTTATTTGCATGTATCACATAATGAGTAATAATATATTTATATTTTAGTTGCCGAACAACATTTCAAGGCTATGGTTTTTGCCGCCTCTTCAGGTTCACAACAATCTTTTACTTGCACACCAACATTTGTGAACCAGAAGAGCCAAAACCATAGCCTTGAAATGTTGTTCGGCAACTAAAATATAAATATATTATTACTCATTATGTGATACATGCAAATAAACCAGTGATTTTACCTGTAATTTTGATGGTCTTTAATATAATCTTAATATATAAACTCCAAGGATATCTTAAGACATGTTAACACGACCATAGACAAGAATACAAGTATACCGTTACCAAGTAAACAAGTATACAAGACTTTTCAAAAAAAGGATAACTCTGTACTTATTTAGTGTGTAAATGCAGAAGATGTGACAAATCTGTCTTCGGAACTTCAGACTCATCTTGGAAAAAATTACAATGTTTCTACACTCCACAAGATAAAACCTAAACTTAAAATAATAAATGTTGACAATGATTTGCCTATTGCAGAAATGGAGAAAGACATCATTGCCAGGAATTTTAAAGAAAATAATGCATGCCAAATCATTCACCGAGTGAAATGAACAAAAGTACAAAAACCAGAAATATCATTGAAGTAAGTCCTATCAGTTATAGTCAGCTGAAGAATAATAATATGAAAGTATTTCTGGGACATCAATTGTGTAGATGTATGGACTACATAAATGTTAAAATTTGGCCAAAATGTGGAAGAACGGGATATAACCATAATAAGTGTGAAAACCAAATTACAGTCGAGACTCTTTAACTTGGAACCCGTTAACTCGAAATCCTCTCCAAGACAAAGAAATTAGCCCTTCCCTTCTGTTGAAGTACAAAAAACTCTACAACTCGAATTATTGAGACGCCATAACTCAAACTGAATGTGATTTCCCTGTGGTGTACTATCCATACATATCAGGTTCTCTAACTCAAACTACAAATCTAGCGGACTCTACAACTCGAAAATGCAATATGGAAACTTTGCGGCCTCCGTAAATCAAAGTTCTTTTCGCAAGACTCTTTAACTCCAAGCAATACTTTCGTTGTCATCAATAACCAATTCCAAAAAATGATTTCGTACTTCCATTGAATGATGTAGTGATATCAAGGACAATATATTTAGTGCCTTCTTTGCAATCGAAAATACAATTGAATTGTCAATTGTGTTAATACCTTGAATCAAAAGAAAATTACAGATTTATTTTAATATGTGCATATTTTCAAGTTCCTGTGCCATAAAATAATATTTATACATGTCATTATGTACAACACAAATGTAGTAAAATAAATCCATATCAGTTGAATTTGTATTTTCTCATGACTTTATAACTTGAATAACATCTACCTCTATAAGTTGAAATTGATAATGTTAAAAACCTTATATTAAAAAGTCCTCTGTAACTCGAAACTTACAGTCTTTCCCTTGAAGTTCGAGTTAAAGAGGCTCCACTGTACATACTTTATGTATGCAGGGTGAAAACTGCAGTGATAAATGCAAAATTGGGTGTGCTAACTACATAAATTCTAACAAAACTTTTGGAATGCATCATGATACTGACCATAGGACCACCTATACTGTATTAATTTAAAGAGAAAAATAACAAAGCATATAGAAACAGTGGATTATCCAATATACCCTGATATACCACATCATATATACATCCCCATCAAGCAGAAGGCAGCTACGGGATTATCAGCTGTAAAACTACGAAATAAAAAACACAAGGAAACCAAACAAGTACAACTAGCAAATGCCACTGCCTCTAATAAAAATAGTGAGTATGGTTTTGAATGAGGACTGTGGCGATGAAGAGGATGTATTGAACATCGAAACCCCGCAAGATAGGGAATCAGTGTTTGATGTGGAATATGGGGAGATCGCAGCAGAGTGTAAAGTTGTCAACGTAAGTAAACTAAACTCGATTATACTAAAAAAACATTTTACACTATTGGTGGTGAATATACGCAGCCTAAGCAAAAACCTCTCTAGGATGGAAGCTTATTTGGAAACACTAGAGCAAAAACCTCATATAATTATATGTACAGAGGCATGGAAAATTAATTCTGGCATTGTCACTACACAGTTTGAAGGGATATGACTCTTATTATAATGAGAGTACTCTTAACAGGTCCGATGGAGTTGTCTTCTTTGTACAGAAACAAAATAAAAATCAGTTTGAAGTCATAACTGTTGGTTGCATTAAGTTTGCAACTATTGCAATGGAACAGATTGATCCAAAAATAAAACTATCCATAACAGGTATATATAGGTGTCACAAACTTAGAAAGAAACAACCAACTCAAGACTGAAAAGAATTCCTTTACCACTGCCACTTTCTGGCTGGTGATTTCAACATAAATCTACTGAATACGACTGAAAGCAACGAAGATTTTTTAGCTATTTTTATTTTTTGATATGGGATTCTATCCAGCGTTCCAAGAGACAACCTACCCAAGAGGCTCTTCTTGCAAAGACAAAGTCTACTCTAAAAGTAACATGGATATCAGAGCAGTACTGCAGGAAACTGAAATGCCTGATCACTATCCACTATTCCTACAGATAGATAATGTCTGTTTGCTTGCTCAAAGAGAGATCATTAACTCTGTAATCAACTATGAAAAGCTCTCCAAAGTAGTACATAAAGAAAATTGGGAGGAAATCTGTAATATAGATGATCCGGAAACTGTTACAAAAATGGTGATCAATAAAATAAAACACTGTATAAGCATGTCAGCGAGCAGAAGAAAAATATTAAAAAAAACAAGTAGGTATAAGGAAGGAGTACATTACCAAAGGAATCATGATCTCCATCCTGAATAAAGAAAATCTGTATACTACGGCAAGGGACAGTGAAGATCCAGAGCTTAAGCATCAATACCAAATATATGACAAGATTCTACTGATAACAAATAATATTTCAAAAAATCTACATGAAAATAAAAAATTTATGCTATCTGCAAAAGAACTGCGTAAGTTTTGGGTTAATGTGCCTGAGAAACTAGGGACTGTAAGAAATAAAAGCAATTGTATTGAAAATATAGTAGTAGTTAACAAACTAGTCAAAACTCACAAGGAAATAGCTAATCACTTCAATAATTTTTTCTCAGAAATAGGCAATAGCCTGCAGAATAAACTTAGACCGAAAAAGAGGCCAAAGATAAATCAAAATATACTTAATAGTTTCTATTTAAATCCAACTAGTGCTGAAGAAATCAAAAATATTATAAGCAAGTTAAAAAATAAAGGCGGAGGACTTGACGGTATTAATGTTAAATTAATCAAAACTATGAAGGACATATCACCAATATTAGAATATACGTTTAATTTATGCATTCAGAAAGAAATTTGGCCAACACCATTGAAACAAACGCTTATTGTACCTATCCACAAAAAAGGCCCAAAAGTGGACTGCAATAATTACAGGCCCATTTCTTTATTGTTCAATATTTTGAAAATTTTTGAGAAACTAATTCACTCAAGATTATATGACTACATAAACACAAACAACTTAATCTCAGACAAGCAATTTGGCTTCTTAAAGAACTTGGGTACAGGAGATGCGTTGTTGCATGTTACCAATAAAATTTATAATGAAATAAATAAACAAAATGCAGTCGTAGCAGCTTTCATTGACTTAAAAAAAGCATTTGATATGGTAGACCATGAAATTCTGCTCAGTAAACTGTATAGTATGGGGGTGAGAGGGACTCCACTCAGTCTTCTTAAACATTATTTAACAGACAGAGAACAGTACGTTAAAATAGATGAAACTAAGTGATTGTAAGAAAATTAAAACTGCCCCATTGTTCTTTATAATCTTTTTGAGTGACCTACTTTTAGATACCAGTGACATAACAGCTTACGTTGATGACACTGGTTATAGGAGTGGGCAAGAATTGGGGTAAAGCAGAGGCAGACATTAATAAAAAACTAAAAATTGTGAATGACTGGTTCGAAGAAAATGAATTAACAATCAATATAGATAAGACAGTATATATGCCCTTTGGAAGTTATAAGTACAGTTTACCTGACGAATTAACTATAAAAATAGGGGATAATAGTCTACAAAGAGTAAATAACTACAAATATCTGGGGGTCATCTTTGACTGTAATTTAAGATGGGACTACCATATAAAAACTGTAGAGAACAAAGTAAGATTATACCACTAAATCTTTCACCAATTGAGACATCTTACAACATAAACACTGAAGAATCTACTTTGCCTTTGCTAATAGTATAGCCTCATATGGTTTGATAGCTTGGGGCGGTGCGTACCAAAATATTCTTGGGCCACTAATAAGAACTATTCAATCTTTTCATAAAAAGATAAGGGAAATTAATATGAGGCAATTAGATACAAGAAACTTTTGCCTTCTCTCATTATTACAATTCTATAAATACATTAATAGAAAACATATTTGCTCACAATCAAAAAAAAGGAATAAACCTTTGCCTCTCCCACATGTTTCCAAGACTATTTACAAAAGATCTAGCCACTTCATAGCTACTAAGGTATGGAATTTATTAACAAATGAGATTTATAAAACAGTAGAAGGAACTAAGGGAAACAAGAGAAAAAAATTTCAAGATTGGCTCCTAAAAATTGTAATAAACAAAATAATAGACTGAATTACTGCAAAAAAGGGTTTAACCCTATACAAGACATTGCTAGAATAAATATTATATTAATATATACCACCCCATATTTAACATTTTGTGCCTTAAGGGTTAGAGAAATTTATATCCAGGAGCATTGGGACGGTTTCACACTCAATTTTGTGTGCGACACTATTTTATGCTTTGATATTTTCACATTTTTTATTCTGTATGTATATCTATTTTCGTGAATTATTTGTTAATACTTCTGATGTACTGTATGAACTGTGTATAATAAGCTCATGCTCCATATATTCTGGACATGAGCTCATCTACCCTCTCACAGGTACTAGTTACCTCTCGTGGGAGGCACTTTTTTTTTTTACTATGTAAGATGATGTATTGCTTATGGGCGGACAATAAATAAATAAATAAATAAATTTCCAGCCCGTGTGGTCTCCTACGTCTCATATAAAAACTAAGTCCTAAGAGACACAATTTTCATAATACCTAATTGGAATACAGCCCAGTTATCAATCTAGTCTTCAACTCTCATGCTGTTGCATTACCTGTTGCACACAACCAGTACCAAAACCCACCTTGGCATTTACTTCTCCCATTACTAAAATAATCTCCCTTCCATGTGTATTTTTTTTTAAGGGAACATTCGATTTACATTATTTCTAACTTTTCTGAATAATACAGCAAATTTAAAAAATTTTCGTACACAGTGTACATAAGATTTCACTCAGATTTTGTCAAAAATATTCCCAACTCCGTTGTCAGTCATTTTCCTCAAGGCTCTTCAGAGTTAAAAATAGTGCCTATGTAATCTAACAGTAATAATTCCAGTGTTTTATCAAGTAGATTCAAATTTAAAAGTTAAATCTTAATATTTACATTCAGAAGATTTCATTTAACTTACCGGTTCTCACATCCCATAACTTCACAGTGCCATCATCAGACGAAGTGATGACAAACTTGTTATTGAATTGTAAGCATGTAACCGCAGACTGATGTTTATTAGGACCTGTTAATTAAAAATAAATGAGTAATTGAATAAATAAGTGACACCAAATAAATAGAATATAAAATGATTAATTAAAGCTTATTACAAACAGAAGGTACTCCTTGCATTATCAAAATAAATTACAAAAATAGGTAAAACTATACAATTATATTATACAATTACAAAATTGCATTAGAATTATTTACTTTTAAAATGCCTTATTACTAGTATTATTTTAATTATTTACCTTACATACTAGTAAAGTAATGAATACATAAAATTATATGCATATTAAAAAAATAAAATTTTTGCCATAACACATTTGGCATGAAGTATCAGGGGGGCCCCAGAGAACCCATATACATGCAAGAGTAATATTCAGAGTAAGGATGTAGCCATTGTAGAAATACGATACAAAATTCTTGTGATTTGGTCAAGTTCTTCACTACTACATTGTCAATGTTTCGGTAATGAATGTGACTGTCATCAGGGTTTAGACAAGTTAATAATCACACACGTTCTCTCCAACTACCAACACAGATAAAAAATTCTCATAATAACAATCTTCTCACAATGGAAACCCATGTCACCCAACCAATTAAAAAGATTGTAAAAAAAAAACAAAAAAAACTTTTTACAATATTTGTGAAGGTTGGATGACATGGGATTCCATTGCAAGGAGATTGTTATTATGAGTTTTTTTTATCTATGTGTTGGTAGTTGGAGAGAATGTGTGATTATTAACTTTACTAAGCCCAGATGAAGGTTACATACATTGCCCAAACATTAGCAAAATGATAATAAAGAATTTATCTAAACGGCAAGAATTTTGTGTTGTAGTAATATTCAGCATTGGCACATCCACAAGTTATATAAGTTTGTGCAATCAATTGTGGAACCATGGAAGCACACCATATGGATTAGCCATACAAATGCACATCAAGATACAAAAAAATTTCTATGAGAGGAAGTTTTTCTTATGTATTGACAGATAGTGTTTAGGGTAGACTGCAGAACAAGTTGATGCTACTCTACAAACTAATAGTGAATGAGAATCCTATAATATTGAAGAGGCCAATGCACGTCTTGGGACACAGTAAGATATTTCTTAGAGGTGGAACAGTAAATCTATGAAAGCAGCGTCTTCAGGTGAGTTGAGATACAGTTAACTTGTTACAACATGAAGAGTTCAAATTAAGATCCCTTTCTAAGGATACTGTAGTTAAAGTAATACAAATAAACATATTGAAAAATTAGATATTTTGTCACAAAAAACTCATTTAAATTAGTTGAGTTTAAATAAATAAGTACATTTGTAACCTGGAAAAAAACTATAGGTCAGCGATTGTTCAAGACAAATGTAAGTACTAAAATAAGATAAAGCTCTAGGAATGATGTTGAAAAAATAGTTTAAATGGAAATAAGGTGTTACACAAAGTACTCAAACAAAATTCTACACAACATCTATCAGTAATGAGAGGAGGAATATAGAAAGAAGGCCATTATTCAGGAAGAAGCAATGGCATTGTTTTTTCTCGGAAGGAACCCTTTAAATCAAACTGCAGTAAGAGGCTCATTTCAAAAACTATAATAAGAATTTTAAAAACTCTCAGACCATAATTATATAATACTCTCAGTTCATGTAAGCGAGATTATGGCAGAAATTTTAATAGAGAATGGGAAATGTATGTTCCACAATCAAAACAATAAAAATAGCAAGAAAAATGACTGACACATTCAGGTCAAATTACCTGAGAGGGTTTGCAGGCATTGACCTGTAACAATGTCCCAGACCTTCACAGTAGAATCTGCATTTCCAGACACCAGAATATTGTTCCGCAATTCCATTCCAGATGTAAGAGATTGATGACCCATGAGGGTGTGACGGCAAGCCCCAGTTTCCACTTCCCAAACTCGAATACTTGTGTCCAGCGACCCACTCACTACATGTACGCCATCAAACTGGAATAAAATAACAGTCATCAATGGCAAAACCTCAGAAGTACAAATGATATCCAGGAATACCATTAAGACATAATTTATCAATTCTATTAATGAGTAAATTTATATTGACTGTCGAAGGTTTCTGAAAAATCAGAGTATATCACATCACCTTGCTTATTCATTTCCAGTGTTGTCATTAAATTAGTTGCATATAATCATAAATTAGTAAACGTTGATCTTCTTCAGTGATTATTGCATCTTCAATCTGAGGTTCAAGATAATCAAAGATTATTTTCTCAAATATTTTGGCAATATTACTCATTAAACTGATTGACCTCTAATTTTGACACTAGTTTTAAAAATTGGTGTTATATAACTATTTTTCTATACACTTCGAAAGGTTCCAGATGTATTATACTTGTTAAATAAAATGGTTAATGGTGTAGAAAAATTATAGGCACAGTCTTTTATTATTTTTACAGGAATACCATCAGGTTCTGTAGTATAATGATATTTTAAATTATTTAATTGATCAAGTACTGAAGATTTGTTCTTTCAAATAAATCTTGATTATTTGCACTTTGATACATAGGGTTGTCAGCATTGATATGTTGATTATGTCTAGTATAACAAGATTTAAAGTGTTTCACTAATAAGTTATCAATATCTAAACCCTCAGAAGCAATTTCGTCATGTAGTTTCATCATATTTGGAAGTTGGTTATCTGAGTGTTTTGCTTTTTATGTAATTCCAAAAAAGTTAACATCATTTTCGATAGATTTGTCAATTTCCTCAGTGTCTTGCTTGTCAATTGAACGGTGTATTTTTTTTCTTTTTACATTCACACTAAATACATACTAATTTACTAAATTGCATTTTATCAGAAACTAAACCTGAAGCTTTATAGCGATAATATGTACTCTTTTTCTGTTTATATAAATTTTCAATTTCTATTACTGAACAGTTAATATTCATTGAAAAACATAAATCAAGCAATTCTATATTAAAGTTTTTTACGTTATTGATTTGATGTTAATTGTTAAAGGATGTACAATTTGATAAAATGCGTGCTTTGTCTACATTAACTTTTAAATGACCTGGTAGAGGTATAGATGATGCTTCAATTTCAGCATTAATCTAATTTGTTTTTGGCAAGTTATAATCACCAATAATTGTTAATGATGATAGGAGACTTACTGTGATTTCATCAATGCATTTACAATGATTGATATATAAGTAAATTGCTGAACTTAGCGGTATATAAACATTTCCCAATATATAAACGTAGGCCTCCACGGCAGGAGTCAGTATGAACTTTTGTCTGGGACAAACCGCCTCTTAGTAGATAAAACTACCAAGGTTTCGCCCATCATGCTGAGGCCTTCTTCAGGGCAACAGTGCCTTAGGCCTGTATGACTCTTGACATTGCCCTGAAGAAGGCCATAGCATGATGGCGAGACGTTGGTAGTTTTATCTACTAACACACAGTTTGTACCACACAAACAAGTTCATAGTTCCCAATATGTTTTTCGTTTCTGATTTCAATTTGTACAAAACTATGTTTGATAGAATCAAACAATGTTTTAAAAGGGATACTTTTAATTTTTTTATTGACAGCTATCAAAACTCAACCACCTCATTGTTGTCCAGTATCCTGATAATTGCGGTCCTCTTCTGATAGGTGTTGAAACTGCCAAGTTATAGTTCAGCATTGTTGATTCCCTCATGGAGCCAGGTTTTGGTGAAGATGATGACGTCAGGAAAAGTGGATATTATGTTTACATCAATCAAGTTGTTTAGTTTAGTGCGCAGCCCCCTCACATTTTGGTAATATATTTGCAGACAATTTAGGTTTTTGGATCTCCAGCAGAATTATCATTTTTGCCATTTTTGTTAATATGAACTATTTTGGGAATGCTTCCAATATATTTTATCATTTTACATCCAATATTTTCATGTTTTTCCGTTTCTCATTTGAGTTTTTTGAAGTGTCCCATTTGCATTTTAGTGTAATTAGATTGGTAATTGAATTTACCTTTGACAGTTGGTCTTTATCTTCAGATCATAAAATATTTCTTGGATCATTAAATATCACTTTAACTGGACAGGGACACCAAATTTGTAAAGAATTGAAAATATAGGCGGAAGAGCAGACCTCTATCCGAGTCTCACTACTAATACAGTCATTCATCCATATCATTCATTACTCATCCATATCATTCATTACTCATTCATTCATTCATTCATTCATGGTTATCTCATAAGCAGTTTCATTTCAGTTAAACTGAGCAAATGTACTAAGATATATTTTTTCCCGAAATTATTAGAAGGGTCTTTGCATACAATTAGAGAAAAAAATTATACCACAAAGTATATTAAAGACAGGAAATGGTTAATCTGTAGAACAATTCTGACCTGCAATGAGTAAACTCTGTTAGTATGTCCCTGGAGGGTGTGCAGACATTCCTCGCGCTCAGGGTTCCACACCTTTACCATGTAGTCATAAGCACCACTGACAACTAAACGGCCATCATACTGAACACAGCGCACAGCAGCCAAATGTCCAATTAATACATGAAGACATTCTCCACTTTCAATGTTCCACACGCGTAATGTTGCATCTCGAGACCCACTCACAACCCTGCAACACAACAAGAAAGAAAATAATTTAAAGTAAATATTCTATCACCAGCATACATGGTGTAGCATAGTTATAAATAAATTAATAAAACGAAAGGTATTATACAGGAAAACAATACTTAATCTACAGTTTCATTACATTAAAATTGTTACATAGTTCATAGTTCAAGTTTCCTCAACCAAATTTCCAGGTGATATTCCTTAAATGTTATCAATTTTGAAATAACACTCATACAGATTAAGATGAGAACAGGGCAATATTTTTTTTTAACCAAAAAGGAAATATTTGCAAGACCAAACAAATGTGATACATCTACAAGGTACACTACAGAGAGAAAGAAATGGAGATACAATATAAAAAAATGCCACAATTTTGGTACCATAAGTAATCAGCAGTATTAGAAAACCTACAAAACTTCTTTAAAACCTTTTTTCTTCCCACAGCCAGTTCATGCAATTATATAGCTTTGGCAGAAAAATAAGTTACAACTAGTACCATAAAACACAACACCTACTTCCCCATAGAAGTCTCTCTGTTTTTACCATAGTTTGACAAATAACACAAGGAAATTATTTCATTATAATTAATTTACATTATATTTCACCAAAATTAATTTATCACATGTCTGGTGGCACATTGTTAGTACAGAATTTGGACGAGGCTGACCAACATTCTTCAAAAGAGTTACAATAATGAGAAACTAAAAACGTCTTTTTGGTTGCTCAACAAAATGTATGTGTAAATAATTACATACCTGAAATAATTCATCATAAATAGTCTTAAACTCCATAAACGATTAAGTGTGAATCAGGAGATTCAATGGATATAAACATTTCAAGGGTTTAAGTAGCATACTTACTTTTTACCATGAAGATGCATGCATCGCACAGTAGAGGTATGACCATACAAGGTATAAAGGCAATGCCCTGAATCAGCATTCCATACTTTCAGAGTTCGATCGGTACTGCCACTGATGATAATTGTGCCTGACATTTGAGAAGACCAGACTCCTCCTGTATGTCCCACTAATGTTCGAAGACACTAATGGGGTGAGGGAGAAGAAAATAATTAATTGGTTAGCCACAAAATGAGGTATACAAGCTCCACTAACACTACTTTTTCAGTATGCCTCTTCAATTTACATAAAATCTTCACCCAAAAATCACAAAGTGAATAGCAATTCATCTAACTCCTCATAATAAATATATAAAATGAACTTCACATCACATTAACTATATACATTTCCAAAACCACATCGCTTTAGCCACATCACAAAGGCTTTTACCAAGGACATTTCAGAAACGATAAATCAACGTCACATGTAAAAAGAAAATACAATAGTAAATTCTTAAATGAGCCACCTATTTTCATACAAATTTTTTTTTTTTTTTTTTTTTTTTTGTAACTGGCACAACGTAACTCCCTCTCTGGCAGCAGAGTCAAAAGTGATGGCGCAGGGGTGGAGGAGGAAAATAAATCTATTCAGGAAACGTAAGTTTTCTTGGGTTTGCAAGAGCGAAGGGTCTACTAATCTGGCGCACACCTTCCAGGTTTCCTCACTGACCACCATAGAAGGACGAAGGGGAATGTACACTGAAGGGGTGGTGAAGCCGTTTTCATGGAAACAGCTCAAATTGAATTTTTAAAAAGGAGACGTGGCTGACTCTACGTATAGTTAGCACCCCGACTTTCTCAAATTAAATTGGAAGCATTGTAATTAGAATATAATTTGGAGAAATTTATGAGATAATGTTTTTAAAATTTTTAGCTCCATTGGATTTCCTTTAAATTGGATCTCTCAAGTGGGCGTAGTCAGCCAATCAAAGCACGCGCTCAGAGAACATGCCACTCTGCGTGTTGTGTGCCCGTACATTTGCGTACCCCTATTACTTGCAATTTTAATTTCACCGATTTGTCTTTCCTTCAATGAAACCTATTTTTACTGGATTTCGAACTGGCCACGGCCCCTTTTTAAAAGTTCAACTGGAGCGGTTCTGGTGGAGCTCAAAATTTTTAATGTTCGCGCAAAATTAGCTTGTAATAAGCTAATTATACGCATACTTCCGATATCAGTTGAGAAAGTGTGGGTGCTAAATACATGGACGTCCCTCAAACTTCCAGGTCATCGCCAACAATGGGTGTCCATATATCATCCGAACACGGGTTTTAGTTATTCATGGCTTGCTGCCATGTCGGTATGGAAATATTCAATTGTTTCGTCAAAACTCCCCCTCTCCCCCCAAAAAACTATTAAGAAACCCTGCTTACAAACACACTCAAGCAACCACTACACAAACAACATGTGAGCACAGTTCACTCCCACCCATTTGTAAGAGAATCAACGAATTTACCGCGAAATACGTCATTTCTTGTATGTTTTTGCGCAGGTCACTGAGCGGTCGGAAGCTGATGCTAGAGCGTTAATTTCAATTAAGGTGGTTACAGACATTCGTCATTCGGTGAATCCCGAATGGCCAGCATCGCCCGCCAATGTTCGGCTTCCTTTGATGAACCGAAAAGACCGACTCGCTGATACTGTAGATTCATTGTTGCAGATTCCATTGATGTACCGAAAAGACCGACTCGCTGATACCGTAGATGTGCCGAAAAGTCCGAACCTCAGATTCAGTGTTGCGGATTTCACTTGTTCCTTTTACTTTGAGTAGAATTTAGACTAAAATAAATTTAGAATTTTTGAACAAAAAAATTAGGGTGTTACTTGTGCGACCTCTCGAAAGATAGAAAAGGGAAGGAATTTTGGCAAAAGAGACTGATTTTAGATCTCAATTTGTATTTTTGATGGCCATCAAGGTTTTCGTTTCCACGTTAGTTACCATTCTTCTTCTTCGAGCCAATGTATTTGTTTACCATTTCGAAAGTACTTTAGGGACAGCTTGATTTTGAGATATTTATTAATGTAACACTTAGTTGACATTTTTCGTCGAGCATTTTGATGATTACTTTTTCTGTCAAATGAATCTTAGGCGAAACATCGTTCAATAATTATGCTTTCATAGAAATACGTCATTTTTATGAGAATCCATCCTCCTCCAATGATGTGTTTTCGTTTAGAAAGCCAAAAATATATTTGAAAAAAAAATTCACTATGTATCTAGTTTTCAGTAGTCTCACATTACTCGTCTTTGAAAATGTTAACGGTACTGATATTTTTTGTACACCCCACATATTATTCCACTTATCACTTCATTGTTCGTTTATATTTTACGTGTACTAGTTTCACTAAATAAAACAATTTTGGAATAGCTACCGGTTGAAATATTTCCGTTTAAACACTAAAATTTTGCGACTCTTTTTTCCAAAAGTCCCTTTTATCATGCGCTATATTTTTAATCAATGTTTTTATAAAATGAAATGGTTAATTATAAACGTCTTTTGACCGGAAACATTATGTAGAGGTCGGGTCGAATCCAACCCAGATTGACAGTTAAAATTTCAAGTATTTTTTATGTTAATTATTTGTGTAGCAGCTAAAATATTTGTACCGCAAAATACAAACAAATCACTGTACGAAGTTTTGTTATTAATAACTGAAGTAAATCTTCCAATAGACGTTACTCTAATTTCGCAAATTTATAATACCAACGTACGTCGTCGATTGAATTTCGCGAATTCAAATACCCCGTGGCCGTTGGGTCGTCGATTCCATGAGGTAGTCTCCGTGCGTTTCGCAGAGCAGTGAGTGAGTCGGCGTGCGCTGTCGACAGCGCCGCAGTGCCGCCCGCGCTCCGCCAGTCCACGCGTCGTTTCGGGTAGAAGTGCACCGTGTTCCGGCGCAGAGCGTCGATGGGGATCGCGCGCGCACTTAGGTGGAAGGAGCTGGAGCGCAGCGGAGGATCACGCCGTCACGGGTCACCGGGAGCAGCCCCAGCTGGGCACCGCTCAACGCCGACGTCACCGCACCCCTAACACGTAAGTGGCGGTCGTTTGGCATTTCGGAGGGCTTGACGCATGCCTACTTTTCGTGCCCATCTCGTTGATGTTTACCCTGTCTAAATAAGTTATTGCATTGAAGTATTTGCAAATGTGAAATGTAGCGTGCCATAGATGCTTGTCTTCATGTGGCGATAGGAGGTGGATGGTAGGGCTATCGTGAGCCAGTCAGCTGGGTTTACCGACAACTTACCGTCGTGTTAGTACGAGACTTTAGTACAAGCAAGAATTTAGTTGAGGTTTCTCTGATTGTCAATTTTGCTATTGAAGTTCACTATCAAACCATGCCAAGTCTGTGTGTCACTATTTTAGACAATCAATTTCATTTACTATTTTACATTATCACTTCACCACCATTAGATATTTAAAAAAGTAACTGAGACATTCCTCTCTATAACTTTACATGTTCTGCTGTTTCGATATCAGGTTTATCTCTTCATCAGGGCCAGCTATAATACATAACAACAAACAGAAATGATAGTTTGCATAAAAAAAGTTTTACATTACATTCAATGCATTAATTATAATTAGATACTAAAACATATTTATATAGCATACCTGAGGAGCAGATACAATTAAAATCAGGTTATTAAAATTCTCACACACACAAAAGAACATGTTATTGATAGCCCTGATGAAGAGATAAACCTGATATCGAAACGGCAGAATATGTAAAGTTATAGAGAGGAATGTCTCAGTTACTTTTTTAAATATCTAATGGTGGTGAAGTGATAATGTAAAATAGTAAATGAAATTGATTGTCCAAAATAGTGACACACAGACTTGGCAGGGTTTGATAGTGAAGTTCAGTGTTAGTGATACTAGTAGTAGTATGAGGTGGATAGGAGTGGTGTTCGCTTTTCAATTGTAAATAAGTTATTGCTGTAGATAAGCAAGGGAAAATACAAGTGCTTCTTTACGTATGTTTGAGACAGTCAGTCTTCCCGCACACGAGACTCGTCAAAATATGGCACAAAGGGTGCAGGTAATCCCGAATACTTAAATTCCGAACTTACGTCTCATTAAGAAGTAATTTCAGTTAAACCCGCGTACCAATGGACAACATTTTGAAAAAATAATTAATAGGGACAGTTAATTACATAGTCTATACAATTTTTGATTAGTAAATCAGTTTTTTTTTCCAGTACAGAATCATTGAAATTTATAATAGGTTTTGTGAATAATACCAATTGAATGATGTTGAATCTTCAGCTGCATTTACTTCATTACCACAGTTATTTGCCAAATATTTCACTGAAATTTTTTTGTTTGCCTGTCAAGGCACATATTGTAACTGATTTTTTTACTCATGGGGTCACAATTTCTGGTTGTTGTTGTTTTCTTCTTCCAATTATCTCTCATTCAACAGATTTTAATGAAACCCCAAAGAATCAGAGGTTTAGAAGCACTCATTTAAGCAACGGGGTTGCATCGTTGTGTTGATATGTCAACTGCACCCATCAGGTGACTGGCAGTTGTCACTTACTAAAGACAGCAGCTTGCTGGCAGGGACAAAACATATTTTGACAACATAAAATGCATTATCTGCTTATTGAAATTATTCTAATATAACAGATGAATGGTGTAGCTGTGGATTAGATCGAGAAATGCCCAACCACATGCTATGGGATTGCCCAAAGTATGGACATGAAAGAGCAGATTATATTAAGGAGTATAAAAGACAAGATGTGTTGAATATTAAACAGAAGTGGACATTAATAATAACAGAAACAAAATAACTACTATTAGAGCACTTTACAATGATCATAACAGGAATAAGAGAATGTAAGATAGTAGATTACAGCAAATGCCTCCGTGTGGTGAGGATGGTGAACGGTCCATTCTGTAACAGCTAAGTTGTGAAGTGTGGAAAACACAGAAGAGAGTGTAAAATGTAAGAGATCCTTGTTTTGCTTATTACTATGTTTACAAGGAGACTGTTAATGTCGAATAAGTAAATTTAAATTAATTAATTATTCTCATAGTCAGATTAAGTACGTGTTATAAATACTACCATCTTAACGGAGAATGAACTTTCAAAGGAGGTGTCATTTTCTATGATTTTTACTGCCATCAATGAAAGGAGTGGCCCTGATTGTCATTAAAAAGATTTTGTATAATTTGAGTTAATTGCAATTACGCACATCTATCATCATTTGCAATATCTATTCATGCTCAATACATGGATTTGATATAAGCAAGTACAGGAAACCCAGATTCAGAGAAACAATGAAAACTGTACTAAATGGCCATTTTCCTACAGCCTTCACTGCGCGGCACAATAATCTGACATCCAGATTATGCGCCCGCCTGTCACGCTGTGTTCCCGCACAGCGCACTGTGCTCAGTTAAAGTGTTTTCCTAGCCAGCTTTCTTCAGCTTTTTGTTACACATTTCTTTTGTTAATTGAAATGCAGTTTCCATTCTCTGAATTCTTGCTTCTATGAATTTCTTTTCATTACAATTTTCAGTAACCCATTCTCCTAAGTATTTGAACTCTTTAACGCGGGATACTTTGTTATTGCCAGTTTTAAGTTCCCATGGGGCTGTTTTGATATCTGTCAAATTTCATTCAAATGAAATTTGCAATCCTATTTTTGCTGCTTGTTCTCGTAATATTTCAAGTTGCTTTTGTGCAGTTGAAAAGTAGAGGAGAAAGACCGTCCCCTTGCCGTACTCCTGTGTCTATTTTAAATCCTGCACTTTGTTCTCCCATAAATTTGACTTTTGATTTGGTATCTGCAAATGTTTCCTTAATGATGTTTGTTGTTTTTTGATCTAGAGCAAATTCTGCTAGTGTTTCGAAGAGAGATTCTTAGTCTATGCTGTCATACGCCTTCTTAAAGTCCACAAATGTGATGACATTTTTTTGGTTGATGTATTGTGGAACTATTTCATCAAGTTTTTCAGATTAATAATTTGTTCCGCGCATGATCTTCCTTTCCGGAATCCACCTTGATATTTGTCAAGTTGGGGATCTAGTTGAGGTTCTGCATGGTTGAGAAGGGCTATAGACAGAATTTTGTAAGTAACGGGAAGGAGTGAAATACCACGGTAGTTGTTAGGATTCGTCTTGCTGCTTTTGTGTGTGTGTGTGTGCAGAGGGTGTATGATAGCTGTCTTCCATTCCCCAATGATGTTTTCAGTTTGACAGATTTCTTCTAGAATATCTTTGTTTCATGATAAAATTTTCTCTCGCATTTTTCCATAATTCTACTGTGATTTGGTCTTCTCCTGATGCTTTATTATTTTTCAATGATTCTATTACTTCTCTGATTTCCTGTACACTTGGTGGTTTTGAATCTGTGTTTCTCTGAGTGGGATTAAAAGAGAATGTTTCTTTTGGTTTTTCACAATTGAGTAATTTGGAATAGTAACTGGCTAAGATTTCACAATTTTTTACCGTTTGAGTGTGCACATTCCCCGTCCTCATCCTTAAATTGAAGAGACTAATCTACCTAGCCTTTTCCCACTTCATGTGGGGTCGGTGAATGGGGATGGATATATGATGCTTCGTTTGGTTTTGGCTGGGGAATACTAGGGTGCCGGATACCCTTGAAGCAGTGATTATGAATGAAATGGGGGGAATGATTATGAGAGAATGTTGTGGTGGAATGATAGGCAGGGGAAACGGGAGAACCCTGAGAAAACCTGCCGCGAACACTGCTCTGTCCACCACCTCAGATTCTACTTGGATGGAACCGGGTTTGAACCGGCGTACCCAGAGGTAGAAGGCGAGCGTGTTGGGCACTACGCCATGGGTTGCCCTCTTAAATTGAAGAGTTGGTGGAGAATATTTTGTTATTGTCTGTTTAAATGTTGTATATCCTTGAATTGTTTTTTCTTGAATTCTTCTTCCATTTCTTGTAATTTTGTCTTCATTCTGTTTCCGAATTCTCCTTATCGATTTTGTTACAGTTTTCCTGACATCCTTGAGACCTTGGAGGCTCTTTTCACACCTGTTGCTCGACCAGTTTTGCCAAGCCTTTTTGTAACGTAGTACCAGTGCCCTTTGTTTTGTTTGTGAGGCTGATCTGTTTTTAAAAGAGAAAGTGACACTTCGGTGGCTGGAGCTGTAGTAGAACTATTTTTAGAAGTGGAAGGTTCGCATTGCTTGAGCATTAGCAGATCATGTGACTGTTTATCTCCATATAAGAGGAGGCTTCATGCTGCCTCGAACAAAAGTCGAGGGGAGTAGCTCATGGTATGCTTTAGTGGTATTGAAATTACCCCCGTAACGACTTGGAGGAGTAATTTGTTACAAAATAGTTTGTGCATTTTATGCGTTTTGTTGTAAACCTATTTTGTGTTTGAGATTACATTTAATATACTGATAAATTCCTCAGTAGTCATGTTTCTTGTAATAGTACGCCTGATGACGACTTAAACTAAAAGTCAAAACATTGTGTATTTAATAGCACACAATTCGAGGGGAGTAGTTCTTGACGTATGCCATAGTGATATTGAAATTACTCCAACAAAGACTTGGACGAACAAGTCGTTACACTTTTGTCAGAGTTGAATAAGCTGATCACATTCATCTGACAACCATGCATGTTTCCGTGTTTTGGTACGTGGTGCTAATTTTTCTGCTGTTTGTACAAGTCCTGTTTGGAGTTCTAACCTATTTTGTGGGTTTAATTGTTCTGCATCTTTTGTGAATTGTGTATTCCCTTTAATATTTTGCAAGACATACTTGCATTGTGGAACTTTCAATTTGAATTTTCTTTTTTCCGGAATAATATCTGAAGAAAATTTTGTGGGATAGTGATCAGAATCTAAATCTAGTCCTCTAGGGACTTTGAGTTTCAAGATTTCTGCTGTATTTACACAGGATATCGTGACATGATCCAGTTGGAACTCGTATAATAAAGTGTTGGGGCAACTCCAAGTCTTTGTTTTGAAAGGTTTCTTCTTAAAGAAAGTTAACTTGAACAAGTTGTGGCTTCTGCAGAGTTGAATGAGTTGCATGCCATTACAGTTTGTTTGTCTGTGTCCTGACCATTTGCCAATTCAATACCTAAAGTTATTTTCTTTACCAATTTGTGCATTAAAATCACCCATGAGGATATTAACGTGACTTTTGGGGATCCTTTGCATTATGTTGTCTACTTGGTTCCAGAATTCCTCCGCTTTTCTGGTTCTTCCTTGTTGGTGATACTGGTCGGTGCTTGACAGTTTATTAATGTGTAAATCTTGTTCCCTGATTTGATTGTCATGGTGGATATGCATCCTGGGTAAGAATTGAATGTAGAGACTGTATCGAGTATTGATTTATCTATTATAAAACCTGTTCCAAATTGTGGGCAGTTTGGCATGGATCGTTCTCCTGGTTTTCCTTTATTTATCCTGTAACCTTACGAGTCAAAAGGATGTTCATCTGTATAACATAATACCTGAAAGGCAATAATTTTGATGTTGCAGTTTCTAGCTTTATCTAGGATGTTCTTTAGATTTCCTACTTTCAAAAGGAGTTTACATTAAATGTCATTATCCAAAGTAATGAGTTCTGTTTAATTTGTTTCTGTGAGGTTTCGAGGTCATTTTACTAGTTCTTTTAAACTCTTCTGGGGTCTCCCCAGAATCCGAATAGACCACTTGCAGTTTCTCAACTGTGGGTTTTGGCCCACTGGGGTAATTAGTTTTTGAAGGTGCCAGTTCCAAGTTGATTTGTGTGAATTAAGTGTGTATGTATTACATCTGTGTATTGTAATTTATGTTTAAATCTTATTGTTGGTACATAATTATTTTAATTAAAGATATTTTCTTTCCTCTGTACAACCATGAAGGTTGACAACAATGTGGCATCACTACAATGAATAATGGGAGGGGGACGCACGTGGTAGCATAGATCATAGTCAGAACAAGTATTGTTTGCTAGTTGTAAGGATGAGTGCAGATGTAAAGTAATGTTAGGAAATGGTTGTGGTTCTTTGGAAGAAAGTATGTGAAGGATGGTTAAGGATGTGAACATTTTTTAGAATTTTTTAGTTTTTAGAATTGTTACGTGGTGGAAGAGCAGGCCTCATGGCCTGAACCTCCTTTTGCCAAAAGACATAAAATTAATAATAAATAAATCCATGAGTAATGATAAGTGTACCTCACATTATATTGGCAGGACATTTGAATATCTTTCAACTTAAATCTGTCGCCAACATTAGCCACCAATTCAATTCACCAGTACTTATGGCTCTATTTTGTTCTTTCTGCATCGAGTGTATGGAACGAATATTACCTTGTCTCTTAGTATGTTGTGTTATTAACTTGAAATTTTATAGCAAATAGTCACTTCTGTGACTACTATTACTATTTATTTGGATATGACTTAAATTTGTAGATGGTGATTCATGTTAGGTAGCCATATTGCTTAATTCTCAGTGAAGCAACTTGTTAATACAGAAGAAAATAGCTCAACCAAAATTCTTCAGAATTCAATGATCGGAAGCTTTGCTTTTGCATGTGAATTAAATTTTTGATTCAGTGTTTGCTCTCCAAGGAAATAAGGAAGTATGTTCACAGTGACGATAAATGAATTTTGTGCTAACTGAAACTGACAGCTTTTTGAAAATGTTGGGGAAGTTTTCCATTGTCAACGACCAGGTGAAAATTGCGACAGACCAGGATACAAACCCGGGACTTCCTGCCTCAGCTGCAAGTGCGTCAAATTTTTAACTCACAATTTCCGAATACCTACTCCTGGAGGAGTGTTTGCACTGTCAACAGCCAGGTGAAAACACCTGCAGCCAGAGCAGGATCTCCCAGGTTCGAGTCCAGGTCTGTTGCAATTTTCACGTGGCTGTCGGTGATTCAAACATTCCTCCACAAGTACGTACCCGGAAGTTGTAAGTTAAGAAACAAAGTCTGGGAAGTTTTGTTTCTTTAAACTACCAAATGTGCTGAAACTAAGTTCACACCTACCCTCAAATTCTCCTTTGCCCCCCTAGAGGCACGAACCTCCTGGGTTGAGAACAAATGTTAAAAGAGAAAATGGGGATTGTAAATTTAACAATCACTTTTTGGAACGTGAATTTCTTAACAGAAATAGAATCCCACTCCACTCCTCCATAAATTCTACTACTTTCATACTATTTGAACCAGTTCCTCCAAATCAGATATATCTAATACTATTTGATTTGTGTAACTTCCAGTCTAAAGTAAAGAAAGATTTGAACTTTTTGAGGCTCTCTGCATAACAACATTCTCCTCTAAGGATTATTTAATTGCATATTATGCTCAAGATTTTAGGGAACTAGGAAATTCATGACCAATACTACTTGCAAATTGTTTCTTTAATCAGATAATTTCTCTTCTTGATTCACTAAAATACATAAATTAAGTAAGTAGATTTCTGATTCAGTTTTTCCGCTGGCACTTCATGCATTTCGTCTTATACAGAGCCAATTCACAGTTGGTGTTTACTGTGCTGATGTCGGGATTGCCAAATGGTGTGTTTCTACGTACTTCATTGACTCCCATTCCAACAAGCTTTCAACAGATGAACTTGTACCTCAACTAAGGGAACTTGCAATTTTAATGCGAGCACACAATTTGAACCAAAGGCTCCAACATTTTCCATTGAGATGAGGAGGAATGCAACTTCCTTCACCTTATCACCTCAGAATTTAAAAATAAAAATAATATTATTTTGATTTAATGTAATGGATAGGGACCATGAGGAAAAATATTAAATTTTGAGCCTATTTTAATACCTATATCAGATTCAGCTTATGTTTTATCCTTGTGTTGGGACCTCACCAAAGCTAAAAAAAACATATCACAATTCAATATATAATATAACACATGGTATGTCATCAATTGATTAAAAATGGCAAAGTGAAGGACATACCTGTTGTAATAAAAACCTAAGCTGAATGAAATATATGTATTGAAATGTATTTTAATTTATTATTTTTCCTCACGGAAATGAGACAACCTCCAATTACAATAATAATATTAATTTGATTGTCAGAAACGTGCTTATATAAATTTCTTAATATTTCAATTGCTTGGGCATCTAGACTAAATTGATTACATCATATTGAACAAAACTGCATGGGAATTGGGAAACACTAATCAAACACTATTGCAGTATAACATTCCTGCATCTTTTTAATACATTTTCTAATCTCTCTACTTATTACTCTAATACAATCCACTATCCCTTAACAAATACTTTTCTTTTTTAAACCCCACCTCGTATGTTCACACAGTGGAAGTTTCAATGCCTCTCACAATTTCCCACATACATGTAATTTCCTGTTTGACTGAGAAATAGATTGTTCTCAATATCCCTAATAATTGAACGATGCCAAAAAGAAATTAGATGACCTAAGATCAATCTACATTAAGAATGAACCAAAACAGCATGTCTAACAACTTACCTTTCCAGTTGTAGCAGACCAAACTTTTAGAGTATTATCATCTGAGCCACTAACTATTCGGTTCCCTGAGAATTGTAAGCAAGTGATGACATGGTCATCATGACCCTTTAAAACTTTGGGTGGTCTCACTGGCTTAGTCCTCCAATTCATTTCAATAGTATGCTGCCGCATGAATGCTGCCTAGAAACAAAATACTTTACTAGCTTGTCTACACATCACTATCATGTTTGTAACAAGTAAAATGGGGCAGTATAAACAAAGAAACAACATTTTATTGTTTGTAAAATAGAATAAACGTCAAATTTACAATACAATAACAAATACCACAATCAACAAGTATTCAACCAAGTAGATTAACTTTAACAAAACAACATAGACTCATAACTAAAGTTTGTTGAATTCGTAATACAACAGGAAACAAATTTTTAAAAAAATGATACATAATCTTTATTGAAGGTCTTGGATACTATATCATTTCATTTCTCCATACTTCCTCCGAAGTTTACTCTATGTATGTATATATTCATTCGGCATATTGATGGGGAGACTACTCAAGGCAGTGTTCCATCACCGTTTACTTTGCACACTCTGGTGCTTTGGCTTCAAGAAGTCAAAGTTTACTCTGATTTAGCACGATATGAAACCTCACCCACAATACATGTTTCATGAGAAATTTCCATATCAACAGATGATTTGGGCTAATTTGATCAAACAATTTATTTTGTTTACTTCAATGATTCTATTTGTAGTTATTTTAAGTCTTATTTATTACATTACTGACAATTTCCTTCTCTTCATAACACAAAAAATAACTTCCACTAAGGCATTATTGTTTAGTTAAGATTACGCATTGCATTTGGCCAATTAAATTTTTTTTATTACTATTATTTACTAATTATTGTTTACTGTAATGATAGAATTTCTTCCTTTCCCTACATAATTTATTACACTTCTAGATTCTAGATTTCATACCTGTAGTGTAAAAGTTCCTGAACTGAATAGCATGAAGGGATTAGGAGAAGGAGAGGAAAAGAATTAAATGAAATGAAAATATCTTATTCGTCTTTAATTGTACCAAAATCATTTTGTGAGAAAAATTTACACAATAAGAAAACTTCTGGATAATATGAAAATCGAAGCTACATCAAATGGACATCTTACGCAATAATGAAAATGAATGAACTTTGGCTTATAATGGTGCATAGAGAAAACGAACTCACACTTGTAGCAATTCATAATATCGTTAAAATATAAATAATGACACACACATTGCAACAAAAGATTTCAGCAGAATCGAGTGCAACTATGGCGACAGATTTATTGCAACAGAAAGTATTTGATGGACCTACTTCAGAGCTGTTGCAGACTGTAATCATGTTCCATCAAGACTATTGTAAGAAACAAATATTTAATTCAGCGATCTTTGTTTTCGCTTTACGACGTTTTCCCTGAGCAGTCCACAAATTCCCTGATTTTTACCAGACTTCTCCAGAAACAAAATTCTCTGACTTTTCCCGGATTTCCCTGTTTTCCCAGTGGCTGATAAATAATTATATTTCGTATGTAGAAGCTTGAAATTAAAAAATGTTGCCACAAACACAACCTTGATCATTTGCTGTATAAGAATTATTTTTGTCACTCTTAGTTTGTTTTATTAAAAATAATTAAGTTGACATATCAGTAAAAACCGTAAAAATATCGCGATTTTTGAAGCTGAAATGCTGAAATGAAAAAAATTAATATTCACCCATAAAACCAAATATTTCACTTGTGTGTATGCAAAACAAAATTGCAAATCCAATGGTGGTAACTGTGATTTTCTGCGATTTTTATAGTACTATCCACAGCTATTAGAAGTCAGGGGTCTATGATAAAAAAATCCGATAGTAATGGCATTTTATGGGAAGGGGAGGAGCTGGTTTTTGAGGTTCACTTAGAAATTTTTGTCAAAATTCACTATGCTCTTCTGCGATATCTGTTCGGACAAAAAATCCATAAGGACTTAACTTGTAGGAAATTTTAAGCCATTATTGTTGCATTCTTATACATTTCTCTAGAAGCTATACTTTTAGAATTATCAACAAAAAACTAAAAAGAGAGTTTTTTATTCAAAGTTTATCAAATTTTTCTCAAAATGCGCAGGGTTTACAACGTGGGTTTGGATTCAGCACCTCCAAAACCGCATGGAACGATTGAGAAAAAAACTTTTATATTCTTTGCCCGCCAAACTACCATACAATGGTACTATGGTTGATGTTCCCAAAGTATTAATATGTCGCAAATGAATTTAAACATTTCCCAGCTTTTCCAAGAGCCAAAATTATTACATTCACGGCAAAAATCTATTAACATAAAGGGAATATGTTTGATCTAGGAAAATAAAGAGAAACTTACTTGCAACGGGGTTCCTGTGTGTAGGGCAAATTAAAACATCATTTCCTTACACTGCCAACATCTACTATCGAAACATTGGTAGAGCAAGGAAATGACCTTTTAATTTGGTCTACATGCAAGAAACCCTTGCCAAATATGAATCTAGAGGCTGAAACAAAGGGAAGGAGAACCTTCTAAATCTAGATACAACCAACAAAAACGGTCTTCTCTTGAGGACATCATCAAAATCATCACAATCCACCAGATGATTGAAACAAGACTGAGGCTAGAACCTCTGAAATATGTTTTACTCCAGAATAATACTTGAAATTTTAAGAGTAGCTACCAATAGAACAGCGAATAAATATAATTAATAGCCTAAGAAAGAAGGAGAAAAAAACACTTACTTTCCAAGGAGATGCTATACGAGGCCGATTCCTGGTGAAACGTACATCTTCTATACCTGCTTCACGGCATTTCTCTCTCCACAGCAAATTATCTTCTGCAAGAAAGCGCCAGTTCCTGCATGTCTGTGCAGCTCTAAGCAAATCTCTTGGCTCCAAAAAAGACAGTACATACAAAGCAAGCTGCAACGCAAAAAACAGAATAAGAATACTTACTTTCTCATTTTAAAAAATATCAGAGTAGTGTAAGCAACAACAACAGGATATATTCTACTCTACTTTTACTATAATTAAATGCACACCACTCTCTTGTAAAATCATTATAGGCCATGTCCCAGACTAGGCAACAATATTAACAGAAGATGATGGACACATAGCAAGTACTAAAGCCTGTTTCCTGAAAATTCTTCCAACACTGACAAGTAATAAATTTATCAGCATCACAAAATTATTTATAATGCCCATACCTGTAATTCATGCTATAACAAAATTACTCAACGAAAGAAAACAAATCGAGAGAGAAAAACATAATACTCTGTTGGCAAAGTAATCCATTCTTTCTTTCTTTTTTTTTTTATGTGGGGCTTTACGGCTCATATCGACATCCAAGGTCAAAAACTTGTAGAGGTAGGGAAAATGCAGTTACGCACTAAGGAGAGCCAACATGACTCCCCCCGCGTGTGGGACTCGTCGAATGATTCAACCCTACCCACTAAAAACCCTCCTGAGTTACAATAGATCCAAAGATACATCAAAATATAAGGGGAAAAAATTGCATGAAAGCATTCTAAAAATCGAAAATAAAGAAAAGAATAAATTTCGAGAAAAAATAAACGAAATTAAAATTAAACAAATTTAAATCCTAACCCTCCCGAGAAATTGTGGGAGGAGCCCCGTTTCGTTTATAGATTTGAGTAAAAACATACGAAGATAGATCAGATACTGTTCCAGAGGCCGATTTCTTGAAGGAATCTAAAAACGCGCATTAAAATCAGTTCATTTTGTCCCAACATAATGTTCAAACTGTTCGGTAGATTGTGTCGCTGTCGGCTGGTACTAAATTTGGGACACTCCAGAAGAAAGTGTTCCACGGTAAGAGTCTTGTTACAAGTTTCACAGACGGGGGGAGGTTCACCGCGTAAGAGATGACCATGGGTAAGATAGCAGTGGCCAATACGAAGGCGTGTAAGGATTACTTCTTCACGTCTGTTCGCACGGGATGATGACACCCAGGTCTTAATGGAGTCTTTTACCTTTCTCAGCTTGAAGGCGTGAGTTTCCCATTCGGCTTCCCATGTCCCAAGAAGAGATGATCTTATTGCAACCTTTGAATCTGACGTAGGAACAGATAAGAGGTCAAGGACTGTCCTCTGTGTTCCCCACTTCGCTGCCTCATCAGCTTCTTCATTACCCATAATACCCACGTGCCCAGGAACCCAACAAAGGACTATTTCAAAATTTCTAGACACTAGATGGCTCATTAGATTCTGAATTGTCAGTGTAAGGGTGTCAGAAGTGTAAAGTGAAGACACTGACCACAGAGCACTAATGGAGTCACTACAGAGAACCACACGCCATATTGAAGATAGCTGAATGAACTTCAGCGCCTCAAGGATTGCAAATTTCTCAGCAGTGTACACGCTGCAAAAGGAATGGAGGCGAAAAGAACGGGTGGCCCTATCGTAGTGGAAAGCAGCTTTCTTGGTAGTGAAGGCAACATTCAGAGAGAATTGATTTCAAAACTATTATCTCTTCATCATATTCAAAACAAACTAGAGGTACAACAATGCATTTGCTCCAGTGAGAAACAAATGCATTTTCTTATTTTTTTTATCAATCATCAAGGACGCAACAATTACTACTTAATGAGGGCAATCCCAGCATTGACTTGAATCCAAGGGTAACTGGGATAAAAGAAACAAAAGAAACAAAATCGAGTAACATCAGGGTTAAGCATGATAAATGGATACCTCAACAAATAAATAAAAAAATGTACGAAAGAATAATGTTGGTGGACAACACACAACCAAAAGATACAGATGTATAAGCTGTATCAAATGAAGGAAGATACACTGAGTATGAATGTGGTTCAATCAGAATAAGAGACCGACCAAAGTCAATATGCAGAATGAAGGCTGAAATATAATAGAAAAGAAGAGGGAAAGAAACAGCAAAACAATAACACTGTCAAGCAGGGGAAAAGCAGGGAGACAGAGAGGGAGAGGCGGAAGAAGGAGAGGAAGAGTAGGATAAGGATCAAAAGAAGTAAAGTTAAGACAAGAACAAAAAGAAAAAGAAAACTATAAAAAGATACCAACAGGACAAAAGTACAGCAAAGGAAGAGTACAAAAAATGAACAAATAAAGAAAAGAAGAACAAAAGGAGGGGAATAATTAATGTGATATTTAGTTGCACTCCAAATACATTGGAATCTGATCTACAGCCATCCATATAAACTACAATACAATAAACATTACAAAATTGAAAGGTAAGTTATTACGCTGTGCATCCTACTAAGGAATATTGATGTAACCTCACTTTTAAAGAATATATACAGTTTCACCCTGTTTACAAACAAATAATTAATTCTGATCTTTTTTATATTCAATGTTGTCAATAAGAATAAAAATTGTATTTGATGAATTAGGTAACTGTTAGAAAGCTATAGAGTAATATTATTATTCACATAATTCTTTTAAAGTAATCTAATATAAAAATGAATCTCACGTACTTCATAACAGAAATGTTTATCTTCAGGCTCAAACATTTAAGAAAAGTACATTATTTAAATAAAGCAACAAATCATTTATATTTTACACACACAACCTGTAATACTGACACTACTTTAATTGATAAAAGAAGACAATGATTCATCCATTTCATAAATTCTAAATATTATACTTCTTACATAACTTATTTTAATCTCTTGGGACATCACACACAGGCAGCAAATATTAATATATTCTTCTTGTTAAGTTCTAATATGGGCCGCTCCGTCCTCTAGATGTTCCATTCACACCCTCCACGCACCTGCCCAAGGACTCAAGTCATGAATTTCAAGCAGGCGCAAATATATTTCTATCAACCCCCACACGCGCACACTCTACATTGCCTCTCATTAACAGGGTGCATTTTGTTTCTCATTCGACACGCACAGGTTTCCTCCTTTGCTATCTCACAAGGCTGAAACTTTTGACAGTTAAATGAAAAATGGTTCAGTATCCGCCTCTCCATCGAGTACTAATAGGCTCTGTGAAATTTCTTACCCCATCCTAATTCCTACATTCCTTCAGAATACCATTCAATATAACACTATACTGAGATTATCACAGTACTCAAACAGTTTAGAATCTCCCATCATTTCATCTTCTCTGTGCAATCTGGCAAACAAGTATTTTCCAGCCCACCATCTTATAGTCACAGATGTCCTATATCTCTCGCATGTGTTAAGCCTGCCCAGTTGTGCTTCATAAAAGAGATACGCTTTCCCCATTGTTATGATTTAGTGAAGACAAAATCAGCATGTTTACATACAAAACAGATTATAAAATCTCAGTCTGATCCTAAGATACAGAAAACAGCCCCCTTTAAAATAGGAACTTCAAAAACTACTTTCTTAGTAAAGTCTTTAAAATACAAAACCAACATCCCGTCAAAATTTTAACTTCTAATCTCTTTTCTTCTCTCTGCATGGGCAAGAGAGTTAATGAATGGATAGGTGAGAGGATGAGTTAGACGTTGAGTGAAGATGACGACACTTACACATACAACATGCAATATATTCAGGGTGCAATNGCGAGTGAAGATTCACATTTTCTGATTAGCAGATAATTTTAATTTTTTTTTTTTTTTTTGGGGGGGGGGGGGGGGGAATATGAGACAAACTTCTTGTAGTCCTCCATATTTACCCTTCCTCAAATTCATGAATAAATGTGTAATTTCCAATGGTTACCACCCTAACCTTTACTTCATAAATACCAACTCATCCCAGTACAATAAGTAAAAGCTTCCAGTACAAGTTGAGCAGAGACTCTTAGGTTTTCAATATTTTATACCCCAGGTCCCCATACATCACGTCCATCATCATTAATTTCACTCGTTACATTTGATGTATTTCAATTTTCTTTTTTTCATCCGCACTTAGTATCGCATACACCATCTTGCCTATTTCTGCTAGATCTCAGTTTTCTCTCATTGGAACATATTTTTTCCATTCTCCGTAAACAACATACAAACAAACAAAATTATACACTGTATTTTTCGAACACTAGAGGAAACTATTGAATTTAAGGCACTACTCCCTTAGTATAACTTTACTTTTGGATACAAAAATTACTTTGAATTTAAGGCACACCAATAGACATAATTGCACTTAATTAGTACTTCATTGCCTCAGTGGCTTCCAAGAGGATCTCTGGTTTTAGCTTCACTAACAATTCACCCACAGTACTAACTGCAGACTTTAGGATTTTCATATTTCTCAACATACAAAAAAAGACCAGCATTTTAATACTTCACTGCGGGAAGTGACAATTCTATTTCTGATTTCTCCTTAACAAACAACAACACGGGTCTATTTCTTCAATGCACTCATTGCAAACATAGCTCCATAATTTTTCAATCATTAGTAACTTTGCAATTTTCTAGAAAAATTACTTTATATGTAAGACGTGATGAAGTTTGTTGTTTTCCATAGTTTAATTTATTCAAACTTAATCAAATACAAATCGAAATCAATTTTTCTATTTTGTTTTAGTCCTCTAGAAGTTTGCAAAAATTTTGCTAGGGTCCAACTTACTTCTATAACCAGTTTTACCCCGTAAGTGGATTGTTGACTATGAATGTCTAGTATTGTAATAAAACAAATTATGAAAATTTTCTAAATGTAGGTCTTATCAACATCAGTATTTCAGTCAAGCACAAAGAACTCTAGTGGTGCTAAACCATAGCACATACTTTCTCGGTTAAGTTTCTCAGATTTTACAAATGTGACAAAACAAATGGTCTATTACTGTATGATACTTTTAATTTCATGAAGCTCAGTAAAAGTGAATGTCTTTTCAACGTGTTCTAAGGAAATATACCAATGAAATACACCTAAATATTTTAATTGGGCACAGGAGTAGCACGCAACTCACAAGTAGCACTAATGAAACAGACGTGTACTCCAGTGCCGTTAAATATAGAATTATTCATCATAAATCATCTTTCTTAAATATTTTCATTAAAGAAACCAGAGCTCCAATAGAAAGAGCAAAAATTTCAACACAAAAGTGGCAGATACAATTTGTGCTCAAATAATTTTTATAAGTTGCCATTGTTTATAACTATCTAATATTTTAGAAAATTATAGGAGTTTATTTTAGTATATTTTGTGAATCCTCATTTTCTAATATCACAATCGCAAATAATCTACTGGTGTCAGTTTTCCAACATAGTTCTTCCCCTGCATGTTTATTTTACGTTTTACACATGTTCACCTTTGCGAGTCCCCAAGTTTATCTACAGCCAAAAACTAGAAATATGTTTCTATGATATTTGAAATGGCAACTTGATATGGTAGGACAAAGAAATATTTTCATTCTGCCTATACTAAGTGTTCATGCAAAATTCTGTATTTAGAAAACTAATACACACAAATACTCTAACAAAAATAATTTACAGCCAAAATTTGGATCCAAGTTTGAAAAAAAAAATTACAAATGTACTTAAGTTTTTGTAACAACTACGATTTAGATTAATATTCTAAAAATTCTGGAATATATGCATCAACAAGTACATATAACTCTACATACAAGAAAGGATGAAATTGATAAATCCTTTTCATCAGAATCTTTGCTTATGGAATAACTGACAAGGTAATAAACCTACTTTTCACAGGGTCCCTCTCTCCCAAAAAATTTTCTGACCCAACAGTGTGTCTCATTTTTGCTAAAACGTCTCGAGACAAAAATTTTCACTATTACAATACCTTCTAAATACTAAGAATGTGAGAAAGTAATCATTATCCACAGACACTGGCAATTGCTCCTTATATTACTGTAATATCAAATGTAAATTATACGAATGGGTGTGTAATATCAAGTGTAAATGATACGAATTACACTCAAATTCAGAATCATCAAAATTTTAACAGAACATTCTAAAACTCAAAGAAAGAGTGTGCCTCCAATCCAAAGAAACTTTTTTTTTTTTGGGGCAGAGGGCTTTATGGCTTGCTGACATCGAGGTCATTCGAGTCCAATTCGAAGAAAGACTGTATATATCTTTAATCAACGCACTAATCTTTCAGTCTTCCATTTCCACTTCTCTCTTTATGTCCCATGTCCACCTTTTTGAAATATTATAGTATTTCTTTCTTCATTACTTTTTAAATTTTTTATCATAATCAATAACATTTCACCAGTCATTTATACCGAGTACTATCCTTGAAATAATAATTCATCAGCAAACATAGAATGAAGGGTACCAAAATTGAGTAAGCCTTGTTTATACACCTAAGCTCAATTTAACTAAGCTAAGTCTTCACGGACAACAAATATAAAACGTTAACACACATTCCCGCTTTAAACCAGTTTTACTCTTACTGTACTGTAATTTTACTCATTATTTCATTCTGTGATATCTTTATGCTTACCTCAACATATTCATATATATTTACCAAATTGCCACAGTCCGCCGCTCCGTCTGTCCTCTTCCACATCTACGATCCCAACTGCAGACCCCTACCACCATTCTTGCCGCTGCCGCTGCCAGTGTTTGCTGCTCCTGACCCCTCTTCATAGAGCAGCTGGCACCTGCTCTTCTTGATCTTGTTTCCATTTCAAATTCTCAACACCAAAATCCCTTGGTTGCTCCTTGTATTTTTTTCTTCTGACACACTTTCCTTCACTTCCCACTTTGTGTAGGACTTAAAATCTCATGCACATTGCCGTTTTCATGCATCCCTCCCATCCATCTCCTCCGAGAGTAGGAGTGGCCGTCTTGCATTCCATCTTTGAACTGCTCTATGTCCATCTCATTGGGCATTCATCTTGTTAACTTTCAGCTACTTATTTCATTTCTTCCTGCTGCTTCAGTTCCTTTCATTTCCTTTAAATGTATACCTCTGTCTGATATTTATTCAGTTTGATTAATTTTGAGTCATCATCTTTTAATATAATTCTTCTCAATAGACCCCTATAAATAATCCTCTTTATATGTGTTAGGTGTTTTTTTTTCCTCCTCCACTTCCATTTTTTGCTTATATTTTCATTCAAATTATAGAATTTATTTCTCATCATTTTTCACACACTAAATTCTTTCTCAGGATCCCAAAGTCCCTTCATAGTTGATTGTTTATTCTCGCACATTTAAATGGTTAATTGTTGAAAACACTTGACTTGCTCCACATGTTTACGTACGTGATTTCCTCTTCCAAACCTGCATTCGTTACTACACCACAAATAACAAGTAATATATCATACACAATACCAAAGAAAAGAAAACCTTTTTCCAACCAGTTACGTCACTTGTGTACCTGCAAATGTATGAAGCAATACATCTTGTGGTGGCAAAAGATAAAATTCAAACACTAAATTTTGTATGTCGACCACCGTAGCGCACAAGTGCAGACCTAGTCAACAACGCCCCATCAAAACGTTCAGTTGCATCTGGCATGCAAATGAAGAAAGGAACCAAAGAAAGAACAAGAAGAAGAAGAAGAAAATAGAAAAGAATGAGGTAAAGAAGATGGACAAACATAGGAACATGGAAAACAGGAATAGTAAACACAGGGAGAAGAAAAACAGGATAAGCAAACATAGAAACAGGATAAGCAAATTTAGGACATGATGAAGAGGATGAGCAAACGCAGGAACACAAAGAGGACAACAAACAAATGCAAGAACATGATGATGATGACGAACGAACATAGGAACTCATAGAAGAGGACGAACAAACATAGGAACACAAAGAAAGGGTCAAACAAACATAGGAACATGAAGAGGAAGAAGACAAGCAAACAGGAACGTAAACAAGATAAGCAAAAGGACACATGAAAAATATGAAGATAAAGCAAAACAAAAAGATGAAGGAGAACACGATACCATGGCAGAAGAGGTTAAGGAGAAGAATAAGAGAAATAGAAAAAGAAACCACCAAAGGAGAGCAGAAATAGAAGTGAAGACACCAGAGAAAGAAGAAAAAGATTCTCTTAAATTGCAGTTAACCACACTGTTTGGTAACAGATTAATGATCTTATATTGAATGAAAATGGGAGACAAGACCAGGGTTCGAACCCGAGACTCCCACCTTTGCGCGCAGGTGCATTACTACTATGCTATTCCGTTCGCCTCACAACTCCATCTACAATTTAATATTTTTAATTTACTTATTTCGTGTCTATGGTGAGGGTGTAGAACACGAAACCTACTCTACCACCAAACCATGACTTGGGTGAGGGAATTGGGAAGGAGAGATGTTGGGTTGACGGAGAATTTGTGGTACTGAACCAACATGTGTCCGGAGTAGAGGAAGTAAACCCCGGCTGAATACCTCACCTAATTCTATTGAGCAGGTTAGGAACCTACGCTCTATCGCTCAGCATATAGTGGAGGCAGAGACGCTACCTCTAGACCACTGCTGTCTGTCACCATTAAACTTGCGATGACCCGCAGACCTCAGAGGCATCTCATTGGAGATCCTGTCCTGAGGTAGACGGGGTTAGAAGGCGAACAGAATAGTGTAGAGGTAGTGAAACAAAGCTGGGTTCAATTCCCAGCCCTGTCTCCCATTCTCATTCCATATAAAATCACCAAGGATAATAGGAACAGAGAAGGAGAATAAGATAAGAATGAGGAGGAGGAAGAAGAAGAAAAGACAAAGATAGAAATAAAAAGGAAAGGGTAACTTAAATTTAGACGACAGTGCATGTGTCACTACAATTTTTCAGGTAGTTTAATTTGAGTTTGTTACAAATTCTTCTTTATCCATAGAGTACCCCATCTCACTTTGTGCACTCTCAAAAACTTACTATCGGAATTTTGCAGTATATTTTCTAGAAAATAACAACATGCAGTAAAATTTTCTTGAATAAGACAAAAGTGAAGCTGTTAAAATTATTAATTAACTAGTTGATAAAACAGCCATGCTGGCTTTCGTGACTCATCCAAGTTTACCAAAGAGATGAAAGTTTTCAGTTCCTAAAACAGAGATCCCTTAATATATTTTTAACTATGTTAGTTCTTAACTAGATTTTACTGATTTCTTTCAACATTTAAATATTTTAAGGAAAACTATCTCAAGATAAGGTACATCTTAAACATGAATGCCTGTTTCAAGGAACATGTGAGAAGAAAAAAATAGAGCAAATAGAATATTTACAGTAGTTTATTCTCCAACACTGATCCAAAATATTAAAGACAAGACAGAGATTAAGCTGATATCCACACAATAGTCTTTCACTCAGTCAAGGACTGCTGCTGCTCATCAAACAGACTCTGGATATTGGAGAACAGGTGCAAGATCATACAAACCTCTTTAGGAAGCAGGGATATGAAGTCTCTCTGGAACTGGGGTTCAATAACTTGCATCATGTGCCTCACTTGGGTTGGTTCACAGGTTTCGATAAGCTGATCTATAGCAAGAAGCCTCTCTGCATTGGACCACCTCTGAAAATAGCCGAGCGTTTTAAAATTACAGAATAAGAATTTCGTGAGCCAACATGCTTCACGATTTCACTCCAGACAAACATTACCACATTATATATAACCTTGAAATTTGTAACAGTTTCTTCCAAATAGTTTTATTACATTTTTTTCAATGAATTGAAGTTGAGGATGCAAGAACGTATAAACTTGTTTGTCTGGGACAAACAGCGTCTTAGTAGACCAACACTTTGGCCATCTTGCTGTGGCCTTCTTCAGGGCAACGTCAGAGTCGTACAAACCTAAGACGCAGTCATATTCTCAAGTACGACAGCGACTTAGGTCTGTACGACACTGACGTTGCCCTGAAGAAGGCCACAGCAAGACTGTTGAAATGTTGGTAGTTCTGTCTACTAAGACGCGGTTTGTCCCGGACAAACAAGTTTATACTGACTGAATCCGGCCACAAAAGTATTTGTTTACATACAAGAACATGTTAACAATATAAAATTTCATTTCAAGGAGACATTATTATATATTTTTAAATATTGTTAAGAGTCAGCAAGTTCTCAAACCTGAAACTGATGAATCCACTCGGTCATTTCTGGTGGAGGGTTATCTTTTGAAGGAATAACACTTCGTGAAATCTTAACTTTTTCTCTCTCCAGGGGATTAAGGCTTCCTTCTTTCTTTGAACTGTAATCGAAAATATCATTTCATGTTTCCTTTGCCACAATAGCCGATAAAACGTGTGCCTAACTTGTACAAACAAATGCAAACAATCTCTTAGTTCAAGATCAGTAAATCGTCCTTAAATCGATCTCGAATTTCCACAGGATAAATAAATATAACAAAAATACAATGAAATTTCCAATTAACTCTCAGCAATCTAGAAATTCACCTAGAATGTGTCAATACACGATTTAAGTCTTAATAAACAGTAATGCCTCACATAATCAACTTCTCTACAACATACTGACATAATAAAAAGACACAACTAAAACATACTAAGTTAAAGAGGATATAATGGTTATCAGTTAATCTAAACATCAAACGAGACACGCTCCATATACTAAACCATCAATACATATCAAAAACATTTTATTCAATGTGAAAGAACAGGAAATACTCATTTACTCATACAACATTGTCTTTACGAAAAACCTTGACACATGCATATTGATAGGGTGAAGGAATCAAATCAAAAGAAGTGGTGTGGGATAAACTACACTAGTAGAGTCCAGGAGTATTTTACTCTCTAAACAAGTTTTAATCTTAACGTAGACAAAGTTCAATGCCTTAGAGACCATTACCCCTTCAGCAGCACAAAACTGGATTCATGTGGTTTGATTCAAGACACCTCTCAATCTGTCGCTTCTTAATTGGCACAGCCTGGAGAAAAGTTTTCATTGTCTGGTGCTATCAAACTTGACTAAGAAGAGTCAATTGTAGCGGAATGTATCGATAAGGAGATAATTCTTCATGACGCACAAGTCAAATAACATTACTCATAAAGATATCTTGGTGAAGATACTGTAATTTATTTCTCCCCCAAGTTGTTTGAGAAATTTAATACAAATTTCAACTTCCCCACCCCGAGCAGGTTGGGGAATGCAAAAAAGTAGAAAAAAAAAAAGAGAGAGAACATACCTTAGGTTTATAAGAATGACTTATAATGCTTCATACCTCGGTTAAATCAAATATTTTGTCTGTTCATTTGAGATTCTCACAATATGTCTGGAGGGGACTGCCCCAGGGAGTTTTGAAAGGAAATACTCCTATATCTTTGCAGTCTAGATTCCAGACCCCCACCCCCTTATACTATAATATATATCATTGTTTTATTTATAGTTCCCACTTAGGTATTTTAAAAGTTCATTTACATTATAGAGTACTATCTCTTTATTACATCAATAAGGGATTGTATGCACATTCAGGCATATACTGTATGCACAGGTGTATGTTCGATACACGATACTGCTACGAGTCTTAAAAACATGAAAATTAAAATTATAAAACATTTTACTTATAGGGGCAGCCAAATCTCTATGATAAAGAAATATAACAATGTTTCTGGAATCAAAAACTGAATTTGAATTATTAGTAGAATTGTTGTATTTGAATTTGTAATTAACCCAATGAAATCTATGCTGGATATGTTTGTGAATAAAATTTAAGGGATAAGAATTAGCTACTAACATGTAAGTCACAATATTCAAATTATTTTGATGATATCTTTTATCTGAAAAAAGGATAGCCTTGTCAACCAAATTACTAACAATAGCTCTCTTTTGTGTTAATGGGTGGTTGAAATAAAAATTCAAGACTCTATAAGAGAAAGTCGGTTTTTGCAACCAATTAAAATGAAGTTTATTAAAATTACGGTGTATTGTTATATCTAAAAAAAATATAATTTAAAATCTTTCTCTTCTTCAACAGAAAAACTTCAGTTTAGGATGGTATGAATTAAAAACTTGAATAATCCCAATCTTGTTAGTAGGCACAATACAAAAAATGTCATCCACATATCTAGCTTAGAGAAGGGCGTCATAATCTAAAGCTGCAATAGATGAATTTTCTTGATCTCTAATAACTAGTTCAGACAAAAAAGGGCTACCCATTGGTTGATGGTATATTTTTTTGATTGATGGTATATTTTTTTATTTAAAGTAAAAAACGTAGAGCCAAGGATAAGATTAATGAAGTTAATCAATTCATCTTTGGGTAAAATACAAATATTCTTTATGTTATTCCATCTTTTTTCATCATGCTCTCAATAATCAGTTCATTGGGTAAATTAGTAATAAGTGAGACTACATCTAACGATATCATTTTGTGGTAATTGGGTATTACACATTTCTCATATTTATTTATAAAATCTAAACTGTTTTTAACTGAGAAATTAGGTTCTGTTAACATTAGAGATAAAAAACTAAGAATGAACTATGAATTTTCCAAGTTCAACAGAATTCAATTGGTTTGTAAAGGTAAGGATAGGATGGAGTTATCTGATTCTAAAAATGTTGTTTACCAGATTAAATGTAAAGACTGTAAATGTAATTATGTTGGGCAAACGAAAAGGTTACTTAAAACAAGAATTCAAGAACATAAGGCCAATATTTACAACAATAATCTCTTTCACAGCATTGTTTAGAAAATGGCCATGAATTTGATTGGGAAAATAACAAAATATTTTGTATTGAAAAGAATTTTTACAAACGTGATATTTATGAGATGCTATTTATAAAAAGTACCAAAAATACCATTATTTACAAAATGATACCTCGAAGTTGCCCAATATTTATAACATTATACTTTATTTGTAATTGATTGTTTTTATGGTTTTATGTTCCATGACTCCCAATAAGTTGTTTAATCCTGGAATATCCGTTGGAGTTTTTTTACCATTGATACATTTTAGTTTGACTTGAGCTTTCACTCGAAATGTCTTTCACATCATAATGGTGTCAATGGGTACTGAAACGTCGTGAGTTTTTAAAATTTAAAAGTGTTGTATTGTACTTCTTGTTACATAGTGATGTTTTTCCACAAATTTCTAAAAAATAAGTATTGTCTGCTCAAGAAAGGTCGTTAATTATTTACTAGTAAATATTAGCGATAATATTGTTAAACGATACTATCATTGTCACAGTCAGTGGTTTCTAAAAACAGATTTCTCCATTACAACTGTGAAAAGATTAAGTATATTTATAAATATTAATTATTGTAATAGTGTATAAGTGATTTGAACTACAATGATTCAAAATATTAACATTTTTAACCCTTTCATAGCTTTCAATTAATATCAGTATTGTTTTCGGGACTCACTTTTTTAGGAATTTTATCTTGAGTTTAGATATTACAAAATTACTTGACTACAAATTAAAACGTGAAAAGTATTTTGTCTAGGAGTGAGTCACTAGCAGTAGGTAGACTGGGCCACATGAGTTAGGATGATTGCTCATTCAGGCGTAAAGGGACTGTTAATCCTCCACGTGGTCATACGCAGTTTGTACTGTTTTTTGACAATAAATTTATTTATTTATTTATTAGCAGTTGGACACACTGGAAGTTTAGGATTACTTCCCTTGTGTTTCATTTTCACAGATTATTTTCTGGGCTATTCTTTCACAGTTCCACTTCACCCAAGAGAATAGTTCACATACTTTTGGTGCTACAATATAAAATTTGTAATTGGCAAAATTTTAATCAAATAACCCAACAAGAATTCATTAATTTAATTTATTTCTCTCACTTTTATGATGTGACAAAGTTTTTTCATAATTTATTTATTTATATTTAATTTACAGATAAAAACACACATGAATTCATTAATCCTTGTCGAATAAAGATAATACAGCCATAAAGATAATACAACCAGAATGAAGTCTCTAGTTGCATTATGCAATAATAATTTTCCTTAAACCAAAAATCGTTTGCAAGAATTTTTCATACCTACCTCAATAAAGCAGTCTTATCCTCAGGAAAGGGTTTCTTGCTGGGAAACCCATTTTGTACTTCTAGTTTTCGCTTGGCAGCCTACGAAAAAAAGAGTTAAAAAACATAATTATTACCCTGGATTGTCATGGGGGAATGAACATGGACGGACAGTGGAAGTACAGAAGGCAGATGGAGGTCAAACTGCACATGTGATCTTTTGAGGCAGATTCTCATAGAAACCTATCATAACTTTATCAGATCTCTGGTTCCAAGAACTGCCCACACATCTGATTCTCCTGGTCTAATTGATCATCCTCTCTTCCCTGATAGTGAAGAATTGAACATTTCACAGAAATTGCATCTGAACTACTAATACCAAATGGTTACTTCACAGGACTATGGCCAATACTTCAGCTGTCAAAAAATATTTTATATATTGTTGTATTCATAAATGGGAAATGTGGCGAGCTATTGAAGCTTACCTACATGGAAGCTTAGCTGGGTTTACCAACAACTTGGCCCACATGGAGGAGTAGAAGTAGTTAGGAACAGTTTAAGTTATTGATACTAGAGGAAGTAAGTTTTGCTTTTCAGTAGTCACAGCTATATGAACTGGGACATTACTGTGAAAAGCTACAAATTTTTCTGGCCCCATCGGGAATTGAACGCGGGATGACTTGGTGAGAAGCAACAACACTACCACCTGAGCCACGGGTGGGGCCTCTGGGTTGTTGAGAACAAAGTGAACCCAGTCTATTCTGTTGAGAACAAAGTGAACCCTGACATCACAGCCAACACCCCAAGGAGCCCACAAGATTTTTTTCCCCTAGGGGCTTTAGGGTTCGCCAACATCAAGGTCATTAAAGCCCTTTAAAAATAAAATTTAATAATAATAATAATAATAATAAACAAATAATTTCAAAATTACGGGGAAAAAAAGATAAAATTCACCAAGAACTTCAACAATTATCAGACTGTTTCACTCAAGATTTTCCACGAATTTCCGCCAATATTTCAAACTCGGTAGCATTTTATTGTCATAATTTCCGCCAAAAATTACAAATCCGTGGTTACAATCTGCCCTTACCCTCGTTGTTACCATTGTTACAGGTGAAACGTTCCGATAAATCACTAGCTAGGCACCTCCAACACCGGGAGCCTTCCAGAAACTAACTGGAAATAAAGTTCAGAACTTTAACAGGAAAGCATCGAACTCAAACAGCACACTGTCAAATCGCGTGTGACAATAATGTGATGAACCAAGGACCAGAGAATGGTCTTCGGGAGAGGAGTCGGAGTAAGGATCCGTGTCCGC